>JAYJMH010050226.1:0-13704 GCA_036873815.1 Phacellophora camtschatica | reverse complement strand
TTGAAAATGATGTTAAGATGACATCGAAAAGTCGCTCATTATTATTGTTAATATTTATAATTAAATGTTACAAAAATAATATTCTTATTCGAAAGTAAATATAGAATTATTATGTTTTTAATGCTATTTTGTTCCTCGATTCGTTAATTTTAGTAGATAAATGGAAAAACTCTTTCTTTCCTGATTAACTAACTAACAGTTAATCACAATTAAAACTTTAGTTTTGACCTGACTGAAAATTTTAGCTTCAGAGTTAATTAATTCAGTAATGAAAGCAGCAATAATATAAAGTAGCATATCAATGTTTAAATCAACTATTAAATAATTTTATCAGTTACATTTTGAATTCAAAATAATTTGTCACAAGATGCGCTCACCTTCGTTACAAATTTTTGGGACACTAAGGTAGTGAATTTACAACATTAAAATGTAGATAAAAACAAACTGCTATTTTGCAAATTTGATTATTTTAAACTGATTTTCAAACAAAGAATTACATTTTATTTTCCAAATTGCCAACAAGAATCTACTGATGTTTGCAGGACTGTGTAAGTTTGTTATTGTCATGGTTAAAATAAGTGAATATCCAGATTTCATAATTAATACCATTTTTGGCATCCCACTCCATGAAGTATTGATTATCTTCAACAAAGCAAAAATATATCCAAAAAGCTGACCATTCGTAGATCCAAGCAGGGTTGGTTCATTCTCCCTGCAGTTTTATTGTGTGATTATAATGTCAGGAGAAATTTTCTATTTATTTTTTATTATAATGTCTTCTGAAATTTTCTACAATTTTTTTCCATAACAGATTCATCATGTGACATGAACTCACAGTCAAAACAAACAGGTTTTACATTATGCTGGAACCCGATAATTGAAACTTACCATGTGATGAAACGCTTTTATGTCTACAGCTTCTGGTAAAACTTTTTTTATGGCAGCACAAACCTCTTTGTAGTATACTTTTTCTATCTTTTCATTAGGGTTTGTGAAGAAGTCTTGTTTTGAAAGAGTTGTGTCATGTGTAATTAGCTGAAAGCCATGATCTGACATTATTGGACTCGGTGTGGCAGCACGTGCATCTCTGACATATTGTTGAACTACAACACACTCCTCTTCGCATTCTGATTCTTTCCTTGGTGGTATATATGTTTTTTGCCTTGTTCCATTGTCTCGAGTGTACACTAAATTAGCATGGGGAATATCCCATTTTGAAGCTTCTGTAGCCATTTTCATAAAAGTACTCTCAATAGTCAAAAGCAAATCTTGAGAAAAAGCATGAAATTTGATGGTGAAGGCCTATGGCTTAAAGCACTTGCTGTAGTTAACAAGCTGTCCCTGAAATCTAAAGAATGAATCTAAACTATGTATGATCGTCTAAGCTCATGAAAGCTAAAACCTAATTCAAACACCTAAAAATTATAAAACTGGTTTAGATGTGCAGCTTCTTTTTTTCTCTGCCCCATTTAAGGGGCCTTAAATTACATGAGTCAAGATGATCGTGGCTGGCACATGACAGAAACAAATCAAACAAACATTTTGTGATGTGTGGGTCAGGTGCTGAATTTTAATCAAAATCTAAAAGATAATTAAATAGTTAGTTGATGCATAATTTTATAAATATTTCGACAATGCACTTCTGCTCCAGATTTTCATAAACATTTTTACCACACAAAGCGCGGGGACGACACAAAACGAAATTACTCACGAGTCATACACGAAATTACTCATGCATGGTTATGACCCCATATTCTACCATATATAAATTACTTCAAAATTAATTAAAACAAATATTAAAACATAATAGCTCACTTGCATTATCTTGCTACTAGCAATAGCAACATCACAGCCTAGCCCAGAGCAAAGCAAAAAAGAAAAACAAAGCAAAACATCAACAAAGAGGAGACGAAATCTTTTGGTATTTTGTTGTTGTTGTTGCTCAATTTTCATTTTTGTCAATGTAATCGGTGCAACCAATCCATGGGTAATCCATCGCTCCAATCGATGAAAGCACAGTCAATCAATATAGTATGCATGAGTATTCAGATGCAGTGACAGTGCGGGCAAAATATTTGTTCTTGATTTCAAATTTCTAGTTTTAATTACAACGTTTTTCTCCCTCTTATCCTGAGTATATTCCTGAGTAATATGTTTTTCGATAATTCGATCTTGGCCCCGAGCCCAGTAATATATCATTCGATCTTGACCAACTTAAATTAATTTTTAGTTGTTTTTAAATGACAGCATGTTCATAGCCCATTCTCTCTAGTTTGAGAACGTGTTACATTTTTCTGTGAATGATTTTCTTCGAAACTCATCTTTTGATTTGAATGTCCTTGTGCTTTCTGTGCAAATATTATTCGTTTTCATTGATACTTCTTTTCATTGATCTTATTGATTGATTCATGTAGATTTTTTCATAAATTGCATTTTAAGTTGATTTTCAATCTATTCTTTTACAGATTTTCTTTATTCCAAATTTATTCCAACTTCTTTCAACTTTATTCCAATGCAATGTACACGATGGCAGCAGGGTTTGAAAACGGTAGACTATAAAAAGTATTGTTTTGGCCTCCCATCTACACAATTCAGGTAGAATTTGTCTTGAGGCTACAGTAAAACGCAAGTTTGTTTACAAAAACGCGCCAGAACGTGACATTTTTTCAAATTATATGTTGAATAAAAACTAAAAAGATGACAAATCTAAAAAGCAATCTTTAACTACTCTTTGATTCAGTTGGTTATGTCCTCACCACAAATAAAGATGTTTTCCCTGATTCCTCGCCTGCTTTTTAGTTCCCTACGGATGCATCTTGCTTCTTTTTCCTCTGAAAAGCCAGCTGCTGGCTTCATGTTGTTTTAAGAAATATTTTGTGGCGCTTCAAACTGTATCATTTAACATTTTCCAGAAATTAGCAAAAAATTCGACGGTTTAATTTGTTTTTGGATTTGTTATATATAATTGTCATCTCTCTGTTTTTGGATTTGTTATATTTTAGATTATTCTTACTTTTGTTGTTTTAGATGCTTGGTTGTAAGAGTCACGATGCCTTATTATATTGTTCAGCGGACAATCGACATATTGTTCCGCGGACAATGCACATACTGTTCAGCTGACTCTCCTGTTCACAAATGGTCTAAACTATAATGTCTTTATGGTTACTGTACCATTGTACCTTCAAGTTAAAAGATTCTTCGATTTTTAGTTGCTTAACTTTACACTTCATATGCTTTACTAGGATCATAAACTTTTGAGCCTATAAATAAAAATAGATTCCATTCTGAAAAATTGCGATGAAAGGACGGTAACAAAATTTGAAACCATTAACATTAATTTGAATGTTGGTTATTCCAGGATAACACAACATATCAAAACTCCCTGACACACTTTTGTCGTTCATGACTTTCAGTCTTTCACGGACACAATGGTTTGATTGCAAAGTAAGCAATAGGGTATGCAAAGCTTTTTACGTACGGATGGTTTCTGGATTTACCAGTTAATTTTGTACAGAATGATATATAAATGTTCACGGTTTATCTAAAAACTGACCGCAGAAAAATTATAAGTCCCTGAAAAGCAATAGCTTCTGCTGTGTACACAGAATAAGCTCTTTGACCTCTCTTAACAACAACTTAAAAAAAAACTATCGAATTTTAATTATCACTATCTATCTAAGTATATATGTGCCTATACAAATCAGCTTTTCTTGCAACAGCCACTGTTTCATAAAAATTTCAGAGGAAAAAGATCAGTGAGCAAAAAACATATTGCAGGAGTTATTCTGGTTGATCTTTGCAAAGATTTAATTTATGCCAATACAAGTCCAATCCAATCGGTGAATCTTTATAATTACTGGGTATTTGAAATTAATATACATTACTATTGTTACTAATATCACATGAATAAAAAAAAATTGATTGTCTTCTTAGCCATTGTATAGACCAGATATACTTGTGCATCTCTGTGAAAATAATAAAAATTTACCATAAAATCGCAGACAAATAGCGTAAAAACAACTTACCCTATGGACAGGACCTGCCATGTCAATGTGGAGCCATGTTCCAGGAAAATTAAAGCCAAGATGGGCAACTGCAAGAAAAGGAAACTCATAATAAACTCTGATGGAAAATCGAAACTTCTGTCGAACATGGCAGAGCACATTATAAATATTAACATGGTAGAATTTTATCAAAGCCCTTAAATGGATCGTTGTTTTCCTTACAAAACACAACAGCACCCCTTAACAACAATTCCTTTATGATCAAACAATGAAATACATTCTAATTTGTGTGTTTTTTAATATCATTTTATTTAAATTTAGACTCGTAAAATCATTCCGATAGATTTGTCATAATTAAACGAACTAAAACTTGCACTAACAAATTTTGCATCGACTTCGGGTTCTTCAAAAAATGTAATTTTATTTGTTCAGGAAAAAGTCCAGTTTTCTGGCCATAATGATCCCAGTTGTTTTCCAAAATTCACGAAAAATACAACGCTTTATAGATGTGCTTAATGTCAACTTACAAATGAAAAGACCCGCACACGAGCTCTGGGCGTTTTGACGATCCTTCAAGATAAAAAAGATGATATGCATTTTGTGAAGAAAAAAACTATTTCAAAAGTAAACATTCTTCTTTCTAAAATTCAGCCAATTCTCATTCAACAAAATTCATAGAGTATTTCATAATTGTGTTGAAATGTCATTATTTTCTTTTTCCTTTGCGCACAATTTAAGAATTGTATCTTGAGAATTGAGAATTGTATTTAAGAGTACAGAGTTGTCCAGATGTATTATTCGATAGCACGAGCAGATTTTGTAAAAATAGTGAAATTGACACACCAATTTCAAAGCGATTAGCCATTCAAGACAGAATTCTTTCAAGCAGAAAATCAAAAAATGGCTTTGTTTGTTTTGATTTTCTGCTTGAGATAATTCGCTTTGTCTTTGGTGGCTAATTGCTTTTAAATTGGGGTGTCAATTTCACTATTGTTATAAAATCTGCTATTGTTTTATTTCATATAAAATTCTAAACTAAAACCAAACATTTCACAAGAGTTGAGTTGAGGTACTCAAGTTGACAATAGCAATACTAAACACTAACAAATTTTTCATTGGATTCTTAGTTGAGCACATAGCAATCATAGAGCTATTTAAAAAAATGGTTCTCACATAAGGAGATATGTTTCATACAAAGAAGAAATTTATCAAAAAGGATTATTCGATAAATAATATCAAAAATATAGCATTCACGATTTATGAAAAATGTAGCAAGTCAAAGTAAGGCAAGACGTCATAGGTAAAGCTATTGGCCTTTTTATTCATCAAAAAGCACCTTTTATACACCTTGCCACCTACATCCACTAGCAATATAGATAAAAAGTAAGTAAAAACTGAAAATAAAATAAGTATCTCACCTTGACTGAATTTTTCATATCAGCTATTGCACTATTAAATTCGGAAAAATGCATCTCCGGACAAAAAGGTAATGGATGCTGCAAGAAAATATGTTTTTTCCTCACATAGATATCCAAAATATAGATAGAGTAAAATTACAGACACTATATATATACCGAGTGCGCCAAAAAAAAGCGGAGCATCTTTGACGAGCTACCAAAAATCATGTACAGCACGGATTACAATGATTAAAGTTGATATCCACGTCAAAAAAACTAAACTAAATAAAAACAATTTTTGGCGATTTGTTTTTATGCTTGTTCTTTTATTATAAGCGATTTTCAAAATATTTCGATCTCACAAAATCTCGAAAACACTGAAAAACGTTAATCAAATTTCAAAAGCTTGAGAACACATGGACAAAGCGAGATTCCCGTAACCATGTCAAAGACTCTTGCGAATCAAAGACTCTTTCAGTTTTCATGCGTTTTCAGTTTTCACGCGTCATTTCTCGCAGTTTTAATAAAAGTTTTTCGTTTCCTCTCAAAGCATGAAGTCAATGTTTGACCTCAATGATATTAATGTTTTTGAATGTTTTCGAGCTTCAATGAGATCGACCATTTTTTGAAAATCGCGTGTAGCAGAAGAACAAGCGTCGAAAAAATCGCCAAAAATTGTTTTTAACTTGTTTAGTCTTTTTGACGTGAATATCAACTTTAATCACTGTAATCCGTGCAGTACACGATTTTTGGTAGCTCGTGAAAGTTGTTCCGCTTTTTTTGGCGCACCCGGTAGAAAACAAAAAGTTCAATACCCCCAGTATTAGCTGACTGACAAAGCACTTACCATCGTTAATTTCAACATTATTAAGTGACATTTCAGATGTATGTCGTCGTCTTGGGTACGTGCCTGATTTAACACTGCTGAAACCATCTGTTTAAAAATAAGAGATAATATTAGTAATATTAGAGATAATATAAGGAAAATATTAGTAAAAGGGATAATATTAGTAAAATTTAAATTCGATAAATCGTTCGTACAGTACAATGAATACTAAAAAATAACCAGCTACAAATTAATGAAATGATTCAAGGAAAACTTAAAAGAGAATCAACGGTTATAAAGTGTGGAATCAACGGGTCTGGACAGTCATAAATAACTAACCAATCAGATGGATCAGTTAGTCGATCAGCTTGGAAATATGTCCAATGAGCGTGCGTCGGTGCACTATTCAATTTCAGTCTTATGATGATGATTTGCTACACTAATCACAAAGGATATCTATTAGATATATTTAGATGAATTGCGATGGACTACCATTGCATCCATTGATTCTTGTCGAGCTAAAATAAGCTTCAGAGATCAAAAAATCAAAACATTATTTTGAAAGATAAGTTAGATTGAAATATTCTGTTCCTCAAAGCTAGATATTGATGCGTTTGCAGAAAATCGAATTTTAATGATAAATTTGATGATGAAAATAACGACGAAGATTCAAATTCAATTTCCATTTCATGCAGAAGATGCCAGAGAAAACAAATACAGGAAGTCCCCGCATATAAGACACTCAAATTTTTACACCAGGCTGTCCAATTTCTTATACGTAAGAAAATATCTTGAAAAGAGGCTGGCTGATTTCTTAATGTCCAACGAGAATCTGCCTCTTTATTTTGCTGACAATTCCTTTTAAAACCGGTGACTGGTTTATGGAAGACAGGTTATCTGTACTGTATTACTGATAACTGTTCAATTGATCTAGTTGGTTTGTTGCAAGAAAAATTTTAGCTTTTAAATTACATTTGTTTTATTTTTCATCGTTTATAAGAAATTAAAAAGGCTGCCTAGTTTCTTATAAAGGAGAAAATATTCGCTATTCTGACAGGCTGTTGTTTCTTATCTGTCTTGCTGTATTTTTCGGCCATTCCATGTTAAGTCTATTTCATTTACGTTAAATTGTTAAAAACTTAACTTTTTCTTCAAATCATCATCGTAGCAATTTATTTAAAATAAAAACTTATAAAATATGTATGTGGAAATTAAATACATTTGAAAAATCCCATGAACGATATCTACGATAAGTAAGAAATGAATTATTTAACCAGTAAATAATAATGTGATAACTTAACATAACACATGCCAAACAAGTTCAATTTAAATTCAATTTTCAATTCAATTTTATTCATAGAATGCATATCAATAAATATAATATATATATGGAGAAAGCATGCAAACTATAAGACCCGGAAAAAGCAATGCTTTTAAGAGGAAAAAGCAATGCTTTTAAGAGGAAAAAGCAATATTAGTAAAGATAATAATTACATAAACAATAACATGGGACACAAAATAATAAAAAATGTTAGCTTCCAAAAATATATCTGTGTATTTCGTAATTTAGAAAGCAAACATGGCAAAATTTAATCAACGGGCGAATTTACAGTTGTGGACAAAAATACTTTGAAATCTATACCTACATGTTCAACCAAAATTTTAACACATTACTCAATGAATTTAAAAGCATTCAAGAATAAATCAACAGAGTTTTAAAATACTTTACAGCACATATAATAATTTACAAATTAGTATGTGTGGGAATAGCTTGCAGTAAAATGTAAACTATTTGAAAGTATACTATTTAAACATTGACAATGAAAATACTGAACGTAGACTTTCATAATTAGTCAACCGCAGACTCAAGGACTGAGATACGATTTTTTGTTGAGGGGGGGGGGTGCGTGGGCAAAAATTCCTCTATTTGGTGTAGAAGGTGGAGTATTTATGGTATTTTTCTAAACTAGCAATGAACTTTTGGGGGCCAAGGCCCTTTCGGTATCCGCTATACCTTGCATAAACTACTGGCGAAGGGCTACGCTTTCCATATATGGCTGGATAGCTCTCCCTGAGTTATTTCCACATGTCCCTGTGCTTATTTTATTACTGTATGGTTACTCGTTGTCATTATTATTATTTCGTTAATTAATTCATAATTTAATGCAACTTAATTAGTAACTTTTAAAATGTTATTGTAATTAGTCTAGCTGAGAATATACAAATTAATGAAAATATCTTTTCAAATAATTTAACATATGGCATATGACCATTGCTTGCAACGGTTTAACGCTCGGTTTAGCGGTTACTCAAAAATTACATCCGACCATGATGTAGAGATTTATAGGCTCTTTTCAGTTCTTACCGTAATCATCTGCCGTGCTATCTAATACCAAAGCACTCGATGGTCGTCGCTTCCCTTTGTAGAAAGCATAAGCATTTTCAACACTGGCAAAAAAAGAAAAACTGAAGAATAAAATTTGCAAAAAAATAAGGTGACACAATATAATTTGTAGGGCTTTAACTTAAATTCGCGAGGCTGCAGATTTAAATTGTGCTCAAACGATATTAGAAGGGCAAACGTAGAGTTTGGGATATCATCTAGTCGTCTGCGACTACGTTTACCTGTCCGCAACTTGAAATTTAAAGTAATGCCATTCATTGCCATTCCACGTTTTGACATTAAAACAACCTGCTTGCTCCTGTATCGATTTGGGAATATGAATATTGTCAAACTACATTTCTCAAAACAATGATGTTTCTTCAAATTAACGTGATAGTTTATGTTTTATTTTGAAGTTTTGGTCATGTAAACGTGATCACAAATGATTACAGGATGATATTTCGAACTCCTCCACTAGGTTTGTTCTTCGGGCATCGTTTTTATCACAGTCTGAGATTCGTAATTTTGAGCTACAGCCCTGCAAACAGAGATTTTTTGGGTCTGGTAGTCTATCATAAATAAATGCGTAATAATATAAAAATTAGTAATTTCTCCTCTCGTGTTATTTTGAAGCTAAAAAGTATGCTTTCAGAAAGTATTTTGGCGAGATACATTTTTTTGAAAAACAAAATATGACGATGCAATACGTCACCCAAAGACTAAACACGACGATGCAAATACGCCACCCTAAATAAATGATTTCACGCCTTTCAACGCAACCAAGCAAATCACAATAAATAAAACTGTAAATTTTCGCTCTTTCTCTCTGATTTAAATAGTGCACCCAAAGCGTGAAAGCTATTCGTTTCGATTGGAAATCGATATGTTATGTGCAAATTTAGATTATATTGTTTTCCAAATTCCCACTTGCTAAGCATTTGTAAAAATATTATGAGAGCGTGTGGAAAAATATCAATCGAAATACAAAAGAGAGGATATACCTAACGCGTTTAGTTTATCAGTTCATCTTAGCAATTGTATATATTATTATAAATTATCATTTAAAACACATCCACAAGTTAATTTCTCATCATGAAATAAACTCAATACTACGTTTCTCCAAAACGTCAAGTTGCGTTGGACTTGAAAAACGTTGTCTCTGTGACTTAATTGGCTTAAAATAAGCTCTTGTTTATCCTCTTTACTTCCTTTTCATACATTTTAAAACGGATAATTGAAAATCTTAAAATATTAAAATATACTTTCCTTTCGTATATTTTAAAACGGATAATGTTTCATGCGCTTAGAAGTATTTTTAAATTCTATTTAAGGATAATATTTATATTTTTCTATATTTAAAAAGCGAATAGAGTCATGTCGCCCATCATCGCCAGCAATCACCCGTTACCGCCTTCGTATAAAACAAAAATAAAATCCTTTATAGCACTTATGAAAAGATAAATTCGAGATACATAGACACAAAACATACTGCTGACTCCAATCATTTTATACCTAACGTTTTTGCTCAGGCTCTGCGAATTTGTCAAGAAATAGGCGGCAAAGAGTGAGTTGCAGTAAAGGGCGAAGAGACTGTATATTTATGATACCTTGCCATTGATTGTGGACTGTCTGATAATGCTGACATCGAACCAAATAAGCTATCTCTACTTTTCTTCATTGCTATTCGACCCTGAAACAAGAATATAAACTTCATCCAGTTCTTCAGTCAAAACTTTATTTGACTCTTCCACCATCATGGATATTTAAAGAAGTGGATCATGCAACAAATTTTAGTTTAGGAAAACAAACATGGCTTTGTTTTTGTTGATTTTCTGCTTGAGAAAATTCGCTTTGTCTTACTGAATGAATTCTCATCTCCACGAATATTCGTCCGGTCTTGTGGTCACAAACGGGTCACAAACTTTCTATGCAAAACTTATTCAAGAATCCAAATTGCAATGTCTGGAAAGTTTGATAAATTTCTACATACAATGGCAGCCTTACCTCCAAAAATCGATTAAAAAATAGACTCAGATGAAAAGCAGATCTTTTCTTTTTAAAATCAATGGCATGCGGTAAATCAACAACCTTAGCAGTTTCGTGCGTGCAATTGCGTGCAACCTGAATGTACAACAAATACTGTATGGTATTTTGGCTTTATCACTGACTGCTTTCAACTTTTCTCCTGGTAAAACACTTTTCCCATCTAAAATTGCTGCAAACTTGTTCCCTAGAATCGTTAAATATCGAAACAGTTTATAATGGGTGTAAAAATTCTTCAACTGGCTCTTAGGCAAGCGATTAAAAGCACACCTTGACAATTTCAGGCATGCATGGAGGTGGAGGCATGTGGGTGCGATTGCGCGCCTCAAAAGAAAAGGCCTATCAAAATCTGTGAAAATTCAGAAACAATAATGTTTTAATAAATTTTAATAAATAATAAATAATGTCTTAATAAATCTGTCTTAAAACTCAACGTTGAACACAAAATTTCCTAAAATATGACAGCCCTGGTGGCTGGAGTATTCTACAAAGGCGCATTACGTTTAAAAATCGAATTTTAATAGTTTTGAACTGCTGATTCTATAATAGAATGCAATGCATCATGGTAAAAATACTCAGTTGTCATCTTTATCGTAATGGGCTGTTGTATTTACCTCATTGTGTCCAAGTGGATCAAAGTGGTTTCGCGTCTGTAAGAGAATCAATTAGGCAATCAAATCAAAAGTACTGAAATAAGCCAAAATAACAATAAAATAATTGAGTCAAACTTTTATTTTCGAGAAAACTAAGCTGAAATAAAATAAATAAATATGGTTTAAAAGCTTTCAAACTGATAATTTTATTGGAAATAAAACTTGAACCCTTTAACGTAGAGATTCATTTTTGCTAACCTGTCCAATCTAAGTTTCATTAAAAACAAGCATAATTCAAAAAATTGACGTTGAAATATGAAACATAATTGTAAACTTCTGCCTACATTTACCCCATGCAAAATGAATGTTTAACCATACGGTACTTCCCGGGGGTAAAACGGATAAACTCGAATAAAGTATGGTATAGTTTAGTATAAGTGTAGTTTCAAAAACCTGCGCAAACTCTCGTTTAGAATCGAACTACAATAGACAATTCCCAAAAGATGGCGGCAGGAAATTATTCCCAAGATTCATTGCATTTAATAGTCGAATGCCTGTCGAACTGCAAACGATTCGCAAATCGAACGCATTGAGTCATATGAATAATTTCCTTGCCGCCATTAATAAATCATTTGCGGAACCGTCTATAGAAAATAAATCTGAGAAAATATGCAAAAATATTACATTATTGTGATAGTCGAGATGAATCAGTTGATTTTGATCTTCTGGGATAAACTCGCCTTCGCCCTAAAACAGAAAATATATACGCATGCCATAAGGTAGACTTATTTACACTTCCTCATATGTCACTTATAGTGACATATCCATCCTCATTGAAACTGGCCATAACAACAACAACAACAACAACAACAACTACAACACCAACAGCAACAGGTAAAATAAAGATTGTGTAGCCAGTCTATTACTAAGTCCTGCAGACATGGTGTATTCGTTTATGTTTTCCTGTCAATTATATTTTCTTGTTCGCAACAAAATTAACACTATTTATCTCCACCTCTAAAAGGGACCATTATGAAAATAAAGTCTCATGTGACCTTTTCGATGTTATACCTGCCATCTCAACTTAGGGGTATTTTAATTTGTTTCCCTTTATAGTTTTAACTTCATATTATAGATTATCATATGTTTTAAGCGTACTTTAGGCCCGTAATGATTTAAAAGTTTTAGTAAATTGTAATCCTTTTTTGTCTCAAAATATCTTTTTATCTTAAGACTCTGCAAATTTTTAATTTTGATGGCCAATGAGAACCTACTTACTTACTTACTTACTTTTTAGAGCAAGAGCAGATTTTGTAACAATAGTGAAATCAACACGCTAATTTCAAAGCGATTGTTACTTATTAGTCTAACAATAAAAAGAAGAGTGTTGTTTTAACTACAACAAAAACAACAAATTGCACTAAAGAAAACGGCAACAAACAAGAATGTACATACGACATTTCTATTTGTCATTGTCTGTGCAAGTAAATTTAAAAAAAGAAGAAAAATCCAAAGAAACCAGACAAGTCAAAACATTTATCAAAAAATACCCCAATTTCTAATTTAAATACACAACATCAAAAACTGAGTAAAGAAATAAAACACTACTGTATTTATTTTCATCGTTGTTTTATTGTTATTGTAAAAGCCACAGGGTCGTCACGCTCCTCCACAGCGTCAGTGTTTTTTCTTCTTTCTTCGGAACGAGGCTACAATTTTCGTGAAATTTGGTGCTATGTGTATCACTGATCTGTGAAATTTTAAAAACTAAAAAGACGCTGCGGAGGAGCGTGACAGGGTGGCTATGAGTCATTTTTCATGCTTACTGTGGCATCGTTTTGGCTATTTGTCATTGCATTGCAATTTTTATGGAAGCAAAATTAAGTAACTTTCTAAAATTACCTTGATTGTGTGAAAAGATTGCGTGCGGTGTGAAAAGCTCGGTTCGGGATGATACCCAGGTGGAGGAGAAGGAGTATCTCTTCCGTTTGTAGAAGAAAACATAGAATATGATCGAGATGACTCAAAGTCTGGAGAATCCGGTGATCCAAATGGAAGATCTTCTGGGTTTGATTTTGATCTATGAGAATTAGAAAAAAGATCATTAAAAATTCACAAAAGCTCCATGAAATCTTACACAAAAACTACACAAAAAGATGAACTCCATAAAATTTCCAATTAACACACCAAAAAATTGAAGGGTAAACATCTTGCTGTGGGGTAAACAACTCTTTAGAATAATCCTACACCCCTGGAAGAAAGTAATCAATCTTTTAATATTTTCTTAAATTTTGAATGCACGTGGGTCTGTGATGTGATGTTCTTAATTCATCGTATCAAGAAAGAAAGCTTGGCTTGAGATATCCGGTACACTGTTCTGCAATGATTCATTCATTCATTCATTCATTCATTCATTCATTCATTCATTCATTCATTCATTCATTCATTCATTCATTCA
>JAYJMH010050215.1:0-13704 GCA_036873815.1 Phacellophora camtschatica | reverse complement strand
CACAGACTGGACAATATTAGCCATATTTCAGCAGCATTATCTCAGGTTTTAGGTCGAAATTTAAAAATGCGAGCGATTAAAACCTAGAACAACCTTTCTTCTTTGAAAAAAACTTTGGTTAGGTTTGTTGTGAAGAACAACCGCTTGCAGCAAATCGGAAACGGTAGAGCATTTTGCCACAGCTCGGCCGCCCTATGGCTGCCATAAGTGACGTTTACGCAAGATTTCATTGTCTTCTAAGCACTCTGATTGGCTACTGATGAAAATCAGCATGGACTCTGATTGGTCAAAACATTATTCACCCGTACTGGCATGTCCTCTATTTTTGGGTCTGTAATTTCAATTCGATAACGTATCTTTTGTGTCTGAAAACGTTTTCATCAAGCAATGTAACTTTGCTTCTAAAAATTTGAATCTTATATTTTTGGTAAAAGATTAAGAAATGGCACATAAATATTAATAAAAAGATTTTATAGGCAGAAAATTGCATCATAACATGTGCCATACTATCCAATCTCTGTGTTTGCAATTTTTCGTTCTATTTTTTTTTTGGCCGGCTCAAGATTCATCGGACATACTTTCGAAACCTCACGCCTTCGAAACCAGTTCTTGAAAAATCAGCTTTGCAAGCCGTAGTGGGCCCTTCCTGTTTGGTTTCTTAATATTTTGGCAAATGTTATGGAATTAGGCTCCTGTATACTATACCTTTCATTTAAATCGACTCTTTTTACCAATTTTCAAATACAATTTGCAAATTTTAACAAAGAAATCAGCCCGCAGTTTCCCCCTGTAGGCTCAAAACCCTCCTCTGTTCCTCAATGTTTAATTTTGAAGCTACACATGGGCTTAGTCGCTGTGAGACCCCTATCCGATATGAATATCAAAAATGTTTCAGTTTCTTAACTGAAACCCATATCTGATATGAATATCAAGACGCCTCCATACAAGCTTCCTGTGTACTCGCGGCTACAAACTATTTTCTTGGCCGCTTCAAATCCAAGAAGGACAAAATAAGAAAAATACTTTATGTATCAAGTAAATATAAGAAGTATATTTTAAACAAGACAATCGCCATAAAGAATTAAAATTTTCAGAATGCATTACAAGTTTTTGTTGCACCTTTCTTAATCGCTTAAAAATGAATGAAATTCATCATCCATAAATGTTTCGAAAGGAACAAACACAATCTCGGCCAGTCACAGCATTCTTCCATTTATGAGGGCTAAATACAAAGCAAGGTCCGCATGATCCAATCCAAGAGTTGCAGAAAAGAAATTGGCAGCTGCAAAGGTATGGATTCCTGTAAAATTTGCACTTGTAAATCTGTTTGTCAACTCGCACCCATTGTCGCCAACTTCTTTTCTCAGTTGCATCTGCTGTCAGTTTCATCTGCAAGTGAGTGTCAGCCCCAGCTTTTGCAAAGTTGGAACCTTCACCATCATTCGTGTAAATGCAATTGGCTACAAAATATTTAAGACAGTGAATTTTTTGGCATAAGAAACATACCAAAAAACTCAGACTAGTTTTTTTTAATGTGTCAGAAGAGAAAACATTTATAAAAACATATAGTTTTGGCGTCAAAAGCCACTCCAATTGGCACAAGCGAATTAAAAAATGTTGTTGGGAACAAACTTTTGACCAAGATAAAACGATTCCGAACATGAGCGATTCTGAGTGATGTCGGGTGACCCAACATCTCGTTTGGGTTACCCATATCTCCATCTGCATGTATAGTAGTTCAAACCTAATTTTTGTTGCGTCGTTTGTAGAGGTTCCGGATTTCTAAGTTTAAATTTCAGCTGTTTGCGGTTTTTATGAACCTACTATCTTTCTTAGAAAGGCAACCTAGTTTATTTCTAAGGAGATTTCTCCATATAATTTCTCCAAATTAAAAACATTTTGAAAAAATATAAAAAAAACGCTCCAGCCCGCTTATTATCAACAAATAAGTGTCTCGCCAAGTAAAATCAGCTTGCTAACCAAGCCAGTCCGTTTAGAAAGGCTCATTGAAACAAGCCATAAAAGTAACAAGCACTTTAATAGTATTAAATAAACACTCCAGAAATCGCTGTTTCTACGAAATAATTAATTGAATTTTGTTATTTTTCAAATCCCCGACTTTTATGCGTTCTGTCTTCTGTTTTAGCTGAGACCTTCAGGAAATGAAATTATAAAGTGAAGAATACATGAATTTATTGCTTTAAAAATTCATTGCTTTAAAAATTCGATGAAACAAATGTAAAATGTAAAATCATGCTAATTAAAAGCAAAGGCTGACACTTCATTCCATTAGCCATTTACACTTCGCACCTGTCTGAATGACCTCAGTCACTCACACGGGATTATTAAAAATCACAGAATGGATTTCCAGAAATTTCTTCAATTCGTTTCGAAATCTTGGGAAACAAATCATTTTTATTTTCGTTATATAGGTGCCTTAGAATTATTGCAAAATGTTGCGTGATATCTCAAAATCTTAGTTAATCATTCGAGCAACATTCTACGTTATTTTAATGGCCTAATAACAAACACACTTTTCAGGATAGCTCATCAAACACTAAGGAGTTTCTGCTTTGCTTTTAAATTTAAAAAATATATTCGGCCCCAAGAACTTTTACAATTGCGATTTTTTGCATGTAGAAATACTACAGAAACTGTAACTCATAGTGATTACTTGCAATCCTATACAACTCCTTGTAATTTTTGCAACTAGGTGACTATTTAAGACTATTTGCAACTCTTTGCAACTCTTTGCGACTTAAAAAATATAGAGAAAAGTCTTGTCATCCAAAAAATCTTCAAAATAATCACAGTAGTAAGTTATTAAAGCAAATGAACGTAGTTAAACGAAATATGCCACATAATTAAACGGTAGACTAATAAGAAAATGTTACTGTCCTTTACTTTGCTTTAGATTCCATCGACATGTCTCCGTTCATTTGCTTTAATTCAAAACTGATTTAGGACCTAATCATTGTAAACTTACCGATTCCAAGAAAAGAAGCCATTGCTAATGCAATTACAAGATTATTCACGGATGACATGATTGTCGATAATGAGATACACCACGATTTCTCTGAACTTTGAAGAATGAAACCTCCCAATCTGAAAATAAGATTCAAGATTTTTCCTGAAATTTATCAGCAACTAAAAGTAAATCTTGATTTCTGGCAGTTTAAAATAAAATGGGCTTTTTAAGTACATATAGTTTTTTGAAGTTAATTGATATGAGAAAAATAGTTTTGCTGAGTGATGCAGCTGTCGTTAGCAGCTTTTTGTAAAATTTTTGACTCCGTTCATGGTGCTAAACGGCTCTAAACTTAACACCTATGTATTTAACTATTTACTGATTTCTAAATATTTATGTTTGTGTGCATTTACGCTGTTGATTTTTTCGGAAGCGTCCGTAAATGGGTCGAAAACATATTTTGATGAGATACCACAATGGCATGGATTTTGTTTATGGTGCTAAACGGCTCTAAACTTTACACCGACGTATTTAAATATTCACTGATTTCGAAATATTTATGCTTGTGTGCATTTACACTGTTGATTTTTTCAGAAGCGTCCGTAAATGGGTCTAAAAAGCTATATACATATTTTTGATGAGGTACCACAATGTAATTTTCCGACTTCTGCGTTGAGATAAATTGATTGCTGAAATGTCAGATCAGACGGTAGAAAAAATTAATGAATCGAAATTGGTTGGAAAACAGAGGAAAATTTTTTTTAAATGAGTATTTGGCATTTTTTCTGAAACAGGAAGCAGAGTGGGAAATCTATTCTTTTAAATAGCAAAGCGCATTGTCATGTTTGATAATGCGATGTTTTGTTTTACAACCCCCCTCCCTTTTGAAAAAAGGTAAATTATATTAGGCCAATTTTTTCTCGCGCATGATTACTAGTGGCTTATTGGCGTACAGCAATTCAATTAAATAGCCACAAAGTAGCCAGATAATAGCTAGTTTTAACTTTTTTCTAATTTTTAACTGCAATGAATTCATAAAAATTGTGGCTACATAAAATCACATACCATTATGACTCGAAGAAACTATCTGTTAGTTAGTGCGCGCATTCTAATTAACACTTAAGTTTTATTTAAAAAAGACAGTATCTGACAAGAACAAACTTCCCTTGCCAGTGAAAAAATTTCCCATTTTATAAACTCACAAAAGGAAATAGACCTTTCAGAATAAAATACAAAATAAAACAAGAAATAATAACGACAATCCTTGGACAGTATGATTGATTACACGTAAATATATAAATTATAATATTTTCAATTAGAAATTAATATATTAATATTTAAATTATATTCAGTTTTCAATTAGAAAGGCCTTAAAAGAACAACAATTTGCTTTATTTTTTTGGTAAAAAAATTAATAGAAAGCATGACATTGCGTGTTGTACTATATATATACAGATTTGATATTATCAATGATACTTGAGTAGATTAAAAGCTTCATTAAAAATATTTCTTTTCTTTATGGCATAGCCCATTGGTGTCTTTCAATGAACAGTGTACCATCTGCTTGCTTTGGCAGTAGCAAGATAGTCTTCCATTTTTAAACATGTAATTTTAAAGTGTTTTGGAATTTTAATGTGTTTTTACCTCAATGGGCTTGGGTCTAAAATAAAACAAACAACTAAGTGTACTTGGGCCTAAGATAAAATTATTTCTCAACTAAAAAGGTCTTCAACTGAAAATTTGCTAGCCTCACGGATTTCGAGCTACAGGCCTGCAAGAAAGAGAGCTTGTATTTACCATTATTAGTATGTATCTTAATATAGAGAATGCCGCTAATTTTCAATTTTGGTTACGTAATTGGCGAATAATTGGAGAGGAAGCTTAATAAAGAGGGAGCTAAACAAACGCTTTACAGTAACCATCAATACAAAAAACAATTATCAATTTGTAAATAGGAATCTAAGCAATACTTTTATTTACTCTTTGACTGAAATATTCTTACTTTGATTTCTCTGTATGTTCTTCACTTTGCAAAACACAAAATAATATTTACTTACTCTTTGAGTGAAATGCTTCACTTTTATGTCTCTTCACCACCGAAAAATGGTGATCTACTGATCTACTTTTGGGTGTAATCCAAGTATGTAACTGCCTGAGTGGTTTGAGCGATACGGATTCTAAATGCAGGCAATTAGCAAATCAGTTTTGAACAGAGAAATAGGAAGTATTAGAATAGTGGGGGGGGGGGGGGCACAAGATTTGAAGACCACGCCATAAACACCGCTTCCCTCTTTCTGCTTGTAGGGATGATCTTTATATGAGCATACGGTTAAATCAAACATTGCAACCTATTATTTGAAATAATATAGCGAATATAACGTTAATATCCTAATATAACAAATGTATATTCAAATTCAAATGACACTCTCATGATAGTTCAGATAAAGATTGGTGAAAGCCTATAAAATTATATATAAAATTTACATCTGCTATCTCTACTGCCCGTTATATGAAATTTCTATTCTCCTCGTTAGGTTTCTTTCTCGATGTAATCATGATGTAATACTGCCTGTTATCTCCAATCAGTGGTGTCATCAGCCCTAAAAACTGGGGCAGAAAATTACTGACGGGGTTCTGGGGGTCTTCTTCCAGGAAAATTTTGTATAACCACGCCCTTAGACTCTCAGAAAAAGCTGGAAACGGCCTTTTTGGCATTTTGATATCAATTGTTTTCGAAAGTCAACGATCTCAAGCAGTATTTTAACAACTGTCAGTAGTCTCAGCATTTAAAAATCGAATAAAGTAGAAAGTAAGTTTTATCATGTCGTACATATATCTAAGACGGATGGAAAATGAACGTGAAACTTGCTAAAAATTAATAAAGAAATTATTCAAAAAAGAAATATAAATTTTTCCTTCCCATAGACTTTTTCACCAAATTTCGAGAAATTAGAAAATCTATTTTAATTCTGCATTAAACGTACTGCACAAAATTGATCAAGCCTTCTCCGTGCTCCATCTGAAATAGCCATTGATTTTATCTACGCATTGACCACCGACAACAATTTTTTAACGACATTTTTTTAAGGGCTCTTCTTTTAACTTTTTGAGATTATGTGAGGACACTTATTAAAAAAGGGCACTATTGTTAATTTTTTCAACATTGAAAGAGGCACTTTTTTGTAACAATTTTTTTCAAAATTGTAAGAATGCGATTTTTATTAATCTTTGAGAAAAAGGGCCCTTTAATCTATTTTTTCGGGACTAAAAGGGGCGCTTTAAAAAACTATTTGTGATTATACAAGGGTACATTTCAATTTTATCGGAGTAAAAAAAGGGCACTTTTAAATTTTTCACGTGAAAAAGGGCACATTTTTGAATTTTTGAGTTTGCAAAATAGGGGGCACGTGCCCCTAGTGCCCCCCGGTTCCTACGTCTCTGGTTTTGAAGGTTGGACACAATTTGCGTCCTAGCTGAAAGCAGATTACTTGAGCTGGAGGTCAATGCTCCATGATTATGAGTTTATGTTTTAAGAATTCGTTTGAATTTAAGAGGGCTAATAACTAGCAACAAAATGGACCTGCCACAAGTATCACTTTAAACAAAAAGGCACAGGAAGAAAAGGCGGAAGCCCATTTACGCTGTTGAATTTTTCACCACTGATTTTTCATATGCACCAAAACAGTGCCTCATGTAAAACATGCTTTGACAGACAAATTTGAATAAAATGAGGCCTATTTGATATTGCTGTGATCATCAATGAATTTTATTTTACATGCTGTAGTTTTATTTAACAGTTTATAAACAAAACATTTACTGGTGAAAACTGATCAAAAATGGTCCAAAATTAAGAAACTTTTACTAGTGGAACCTTAGCCAGATTTTATCTACATTTTACGTACTATATACTGCTAACCATTTATTCCTCGTAAACACAAA
The DNA here is from genome assembly GCA_036873815.1 of Phacellophora camtschatica. NCBI lineage: Eukaryota > Metazoa > Cnidaria > Scyphozoa > Semaeostomeae > Ulmaridae > Phacellophora > Phacellophora camtschatica. The sequence continues at coordinate 6,797 of JAYJMH010050215.1, read as the reverse complement.
TGTTTCCAAAATGACAAAAAGGTCTATGCAGGCTTTGTTGACTTTTCAAAGGCATCTGACAAAGTTTGGAGAGACGGTCTATTCTACAAATTACTTAATGGGGTAAGTAGTTCTTCATAAAGCTGATTCAAAACATGTATCAAGACATGAAGTGTTCCGTTAAATTGAACACAGGTATCATCCCCGACATTCAACTTGGAGGTAGGACAGGAGCAAGACGAGGTTGCAACCTCAGCCCCTTATTGTTCAATATTTTTCTTAGTGATCTAAAAGATACTCTTTCGGAGCCAGGAACTGGTCCGATAAAGCTAGGATCTTGCGAAATTAGCCACCTACTTTATGCAAATGATGTCAAAATCAAACGAAGGACTGAAATTATTGTTAATAAAGCTTGGTGAATTTTCAAAAAAGGGGGAATTACTACGAATGAAAAAAAAACAAAACTAATTGTTTTTAGAAAGTCTGGACCCTTTGAATAATTTTTTTTATTACTATGAATAATTTTAAAATCAACAATTGCTCAGAATATTTGCACTTAGGAATTACACTTGCTAATTGTGGGAATAATTTGAGCACAGCTAGGAAAAATCTATTCAATAAATCACTTCGGGCAATGTTCGGTTGTCTAAAACACATAGTTATATATAAAGGTGCCCAGTTATCAACACTAACAAAACTCTTCCAAACTCCGATTTTTTCAATGGTGAAGTTTGAGGTAGTTCCTTGAAGAAGTTTGAGGTAGTTCAGTCGCTGTTTCGAAAACTTCATTCTTAATTCATTACAATTAAATTTCATTAGCTACAATTAAAGTTTGCTAAAGCAATTCTTGGAGTGCATAGGAAAATCGTTAATGTTACAAAATATGCCCTTTCTGTAAATTAAACCAAACTGGAGGGGCGTTACTTCTGTGATTGCGACCGACTGCAACCATCCCACTCCATTAAATTAAATCCTCGAAAATTCTTAGTAGAGAAAAATATTAACGGTACCACGATCGACAGAGTCCTATCAACTCAAGACTATAACGTTATTAATTACGTAGGACATTTTTCAACAAATTACAAACTTTTATAAAGAAAAGTAAGTACCCACCACCAACCAAGTAATTCTCACAACAAGTAGCTTCCCAGATAACTGTACACAGTGTACAGTACATATTATCGATTAGTTGGGTAGCTTTTATAGTTTATCCTTTTCGTAGCGTTTGTAGTGCATAACGTGAAATGTACAGCTTTATGATGATGAAAATGAAAATAAAAAGAAAATGAAATATTTCACCATGAAATAATTTTGATTGATTTTAGTGTTTTTAATTTCTTCCCAAACTCTTTTGGGAAACGATTTTTACTAGAATAACGGGCTTTCACGAAAAATGCTTGCTTTGCTTGGCCTCTTGATGTTTGGGAGGCGATATAAGGAAATATGTGGAAAATTGGAAAACGTTACCAATGCAGTATAATTTTTTGACGCTGCGTATTCTAGAAAATTGCTGTGATGCACAATAAAGGTGGTAGCGAAATAATATAAGTCAACAGTTTGTGTCATATCATTCAAGTAAATTATTCTGAAAATTACAAATTTAAATAATTTTGAAATGATTTAGATTAACTCTGTAGTCAAACTGATTCTCATCCTCAATAGTTTTTAAAATTTTAAGATGCTATTTTGCTTTATACAAGCAGCGTTTTCTTGGAAGCTGAGAGCTGTCTGTTTTGTTTCAGAAAACCATATTTCTTCCAGAGAAGCATGACAAGTAGTAATCTACTTCCAACTAAACCACCTCTCTGTCTGAATGAAAATTGGCCAAGAAGGAACCAACAAAATACTGCAGATCCAGGGATCAAAGATAGACAGGCATTCTAATGGTAGGCAATAATTGAAAGAAAACTATATTCATGCTGCAACTGGCATTATTTAATTATTTTGATCACTGGGTTGCCAAAAGGAAAACGTACAAGGAGCAGTGGGGCGATCCAAATAAAAATAATTAATAGTAGGCCTATTGTATTAGTATTGTATTGTATATAATAAATTAAATTTAAAAAAACCTAAAATAAAATAAGGTCAATTAAAAGGGGGAGAGGAGACCTTTTGATGTAAAATAATGTCTAAAAATGTGTTACTTACCAACAGAGAATTAAAGATGACAACACAAGAAGGTTGTTTTTAAAAAGCCAAAAATCGCTTTTTTACTTAAAATAAATGCTGTGCTATATTTAATGCTTGGCCTATATATTTTTGTTGTAAGAAATATTTCCCAACTCACCATCAACTTCCATATTTTCTTTTTATTGTTTTAGGGTGTATTTTATTCATCCTTCCAAACCTAATACCGGATTCTAAAAACAGCATACTTGACAAAAAACAAAATCACACCAGAAAACAAATACAAATTAAAAAATCAGCAACTGTTGGAGGCCAGATTGGAAATTTTTTTGTGAATTGTGTGGGCAAGCGAACAATAGATTTGTGGTGTAAACCTGTTTTAGCCCGCATACAACATACTTTCCAGTCTGGTTCAGAGGAGCTCTAATGCCACACTGCATTCCGTATATTTTCTCCGCCGGATATTTCCGCCAGCATTTTTCAGAACAGAAATTCTCCGCCAACCCGTTATTAGGTTCTTTTTTTTTAGGTTCTTGAAAAAATTTCCTGCCAAGTTGCTGCTATAGACCGTTTTACATCATGTTAGATGGATGCTTTATCCACCTTAGAATATTTTATTTCCCACCACATAAAAATAAGAAACATTCTCTGCCAAAAACCCTGGCGTGAAAGGGCCTCTAGCGGGAGGGCCTCCGAATGCAGTGTGGCTCTAATGAAATTGAAAAATTTGATTGGGCACATCAACAAAGACAGCAGGGCTACAAATTGCAGTAGAACTTTAATATGAGCAACAAAAAAGAAGCCCTTACACTGCGGTTTACCAATGAAACAACAATCTCTGCAATAAGTCTGCGAAACCTTCTGCTTGTTGGAGCAGAAGAATTAGAGGGTCTTCCAAATCTGCCAAGTCTACCATTTTCAAAATATGTTTTGATGGAAAAATACAAATTCAAACTCATTTGTCTACCATAAACAGAATTGGTACCAATAAAATACAACCTTAATCACAAAAACATCATGTCATGTGGAATTACCAGGCTGGAAAAGTTTGCCAACAGGCATACCAAATCAAACAATTAATTTTCGCACACATAAAAATTAAAAAATATACAATTTACTTAGTTAATCAATTCCATACATTTGTGCACTCCAAAATTTCAAATGCAATTGAAAATCCCAACCTTTGTGGAATTGTTCATTTTTCAATGCCTGGCTCTTGTGAGTTGCCGATGTTTGCTAAATTGTATCAGCTTTTTTGTCCTTTATTTACCAAAATAACAAGCCAAAACCACACACAAACTTGTCAAGTTTTAAAGTCCACTTCTGTCTGAATACAGGGGTTGGTGGGAAGCATATTCAATTGACACATCCCATTTTAACTGCTGATAACACTCTGAAACTGATTCACTTAGCTTGCAAAAGACAAAGAAGAGAAAGAAAATTTAGCGATACTTTCTACAGAGTATAGTTTCATTACATATAACTTTCATACCACATACCCTCTGGGCACTAGGCATTGTTGAGAATGTTACTTTCAATGTTACTATGTTACTAAAAAGTTTGTTTTTGCATGCTAAAGGTTTTACTTACCTAATTAGTTTTTCTAATAATGATTGTGATACTTGATGTAAATTAGTTTGTTGTTTTTCAGGTTTAAAACCACAAATTCCAAAGTATTAATTTGTTGCTCATCAGCCTGATCGTATCTTAAAATGTCTATGTCAGCATTGTATGTACTTGACCTGAAAGGAAAGGTTTGTTTTTTTCAATTTTGTGATGTTTTATTATCTCAGATTGGATTCCCGGAAACTTTTTGCAGCAACACCCTCTAGATTGGGTTAAGATTATATAAAGAACATTTTACCACATTAAAATTTTTTTAAAGTAAATTATAGTTTTTTATTGAAAGGGCACATTCGCCCTATGCCTTCTTTTGGAAAAGGCAAGAGGGATGCTTGCCCCCCTTTCCAGCATCCTTGGAGACTTCTGCAATTGCTGCAGGAAAAGCTCAATTTATTCGACTTATTCAACTTTTTCCCAAAAGTTACAGGAAACTTACAGCATTTTAAACTATGTGTCTATGTTGGTGGTGCTAGAGGAAAACAAATTGAAATGCTTGCTATGTGAAATACTTGTGATTTTGCAATGTGTTGTACAAATACACCAAATCATTACACTAAATCAAATTTAAAATATGTCTTTTTCCATAATGTTTCTTCTATCCAGAATTTGATATCAAGAAACTACAGAGGGGACATAGACTTTGGTATAGTTGACAAATTCTTGCCACTTGTATTGGAGAGAGAAGAGGAAGAAGCAACTTCGCCTATCATTGTGCATGGAGATATCACTTTTGTTTACATCAAAAATAACAACTTATACAGTATCCTTTTTGAAAATTTATTTTAATATTATTTACTGTTCCAACTAGCTTATGATTGTTTCTGTTTTTAGAATTATTATATTAATTTTTAAACAAAAGTAAGTACTTAACTTATTTTAAGTAAGGCTAATTGTGCAAGCTTTTAGACCAGGAAGCAACCATTTTACATTTTGCTACATTATTGAGGAAGAGTAATATTTTTTGGTGTTATTTATTTAATATCAATGTTGCTTCAATTTTTAAATCTGTTTTTTTGTAATCCATTAATTTTTGAACAAAAATAAGGAAACTTTAATTATTTTTGGAAAGGAAATTGTACAAATGTTTTATTGTTTAGATCCGTGAGCATTCTTTTTTTATTATTGCAACATTATGTTTTTTGAATGAAATTTTAAATGAAATTTGTTGGTGTCAAATATTTGAGGGATCATGTTTTTAATTGATGTTTTCCTATGCACATCATTCGGACTAAATATTGCTTGCACTTGACTTGTAAGGTTTTAAATAAAATAATTTTAATAGAGTTTAAGAGTTTTTATGATGGTGCTAGCTACTATGTTGATTCCATTACATTTACTTTGTGGCATTGTTTGAGCAGGACCTATACCAAAGTTTGTTGGTTAGCGGGACCTACTCCAAAGTTTTTCCCTGGCTATTGGCTTTATCTTTTGTCTAATGTGTTGTTTTTTGTTTTGAAAATGTTTTCCAAACTGTTCAGGCTCCTTAACATTTTCAATCAGTTGTTGCTACAACAAAGACGAATGCCAATGTTGCTTTGATCTTTGTTTTCTTGCACAAATTGGTTCAGGTTTGTGACAATATAATTATGATAAATATTAAGGAGGAATCTTACCTGACTGGCTAAATTTTTTACCTCCACCCCAGACTGGCTTTCAGAATCAAACTCCCACACAATGTGTGTTATGAACATTCTCTTTCACATTGCTTGGACATTTGATGCAAAAACCAAGCTTTCCATAGAGCCAGTCCAGGGCAATGTTCCTCATCCAGCAGCTGATGTTAACAGGCCCTAAAGTAGCAGTTTATGAATTGCATATCAATTTATATGTCTTCTATCTAGAGATGTCATCTTCCTTCCTTGTAAACGGCTCGAAATGCATCAGCATGATTTTTGAAGCTTGTTTATTGAGAATGAAAGAGCCTGAGTATTGTGAAATTGAAATACATTTGGTATAAATTCAGTTAACGTAGAAATCTATGAATAGCAAATCAATTTATATGTCTTCTATCTAGAGCTGTCATCTTCCTTTCCTTGTAAACAGCTCAAAAAGCATCAGAATGATTTTTGAAGCTTGTTCATTGAAAATAAAAGAGCCTGAGTATTGTAAAATTGAAAGAAATTGAGCAATAATTCAGTTAAAATAGAACTGTATGAATAGCCGGTCAATTTATATCTCTACGAAGCAGCAAATAATATTTTAGTAATTTAGGCTGCCTTTGGTTTTTCATATAAAAGTATTCTTGGATAGTATTGTAATCTAGATTCATCAAGAAGCATCTTCTTGGACAGCCCTGTATAGAGACATTCCTTCCTTGTAAATGTGCCCAAATTCGTCAGAGAAAGCCTTGTGTAGTGTTGACTTTGTGACGTTATTTTTTTGTTTTTGTGAAATTAAATTACGAAACATGCAACAATTTTTTGCTGTGAACCAAACCAAGTTAATTGTGGCATAAACTGGTTGAAGAAAGTTTTTCATGATTTACTCTCCGAGGAAGTAGTTTGAGAAATTTTGGGAAATTGTATATATTTGATAATATATTTAAATTTTTAATGTTTCTTTTTTAGGTATTTACAGATTATTTTAGGGAACTGGAGGAAGAAAGTATAAGAGATAATTTTGTTCTCATTTACGAACTTCTTGATGAATTGATGGACTTTGGATACCCACAAAGCACAGAAACAAAGATCTTACAAGAGTCAGTATTTTTACTAAATTTTATTACGTGATTATCTATTTTTTTCATAATAATCTATTTTCTTTCTATTGGCAATTATCGAAATTTATCAAACTTTTTAGATTTTTCATTTTTGATTCTTCGATTGGATTCAAACCGATTTTCACATTTCTGCATATATTTTTACCAAACTGTACTGGGTGAGCAAAAAAGATAAACTCCTCCTGATTAATCCCTTGGTTATAAAGGCCGCCTTACATAATGGTTTTTTAAATTTTTTCCACCTTTTTTTTCTGATATTTCGATATTATATATATACCGGGTGTCTCAAAATAAAGTTCACCCGTTTGGTGGCTTGTACCTCGAAACTGGTAGGGCCAAAAACATCAAA
>JAYJMH010050204.1:0-13705 GCA_036873815.1 Phacellophora camtschatica | reverse complement strand
GGAAGGAGGTGTCTGATGATCATATGAGCAAACTGTTGTCAGTCATGTGACAGAGAGGAAATGATCTGGGTACCAAACTATCCCAAGGCAGCGATCCTCACAACAATTACCAACAAATGTTTACACAGTACTAAATAAATAGATAAATCTAAATCAAACTTGTTTTGGGTATATCTACAAGCGAAAAATTTCATTAGTATCAGAAATGAAAAATTACATTTCTGGCTCTCCCTTTTTTGAATCATTTTGTTGAAAATATTTAGATTATCTGCTTTCTTGATTTCGTTTGGTAATCCGTTCCAAATTTGAGGCCATAACGATCTCAGATTATTGTAACCAAATGTTACTTGGTATGGCTGATAATGTTGCAAATCGAATGGATCTCACAATGAGCAGTTTATTTTGAAAATCGCCAGCATAAATGTAGGATTCAGGCTTTTCAGCGTTTTGAAAATTTCCACATATAGGTCTTCCAGACGGAAAGTATGCATTGTACACGAGCAAGGGTGAATAATATTTTGACCAATCAGAGTCCACGCTGATTTTCATCAGCAGCCATTTAGAGTGCTTAAAAGACATTGAAATCTTGCGTAAACGTCACTTATGGCGACCATAGGGCGGCCGAGCTGTGGCAAAATGCTCTACAGGTTCCGATTTGCTGCAAGCGGTTGTTCTTCACAACAAACCAAACCAAAGTTTTTTTTTCAAAGAAGAAAGTTTGTTCTAGGTTTCCATCGCTCGCATTTTTAAACTTCGACATAAAACCTGAGATACTGCTGCTGAAATATGGCTAACATTGTCCAGTCTGTGGTGCTTTTGCATGCAAAATATTCAAAATTCGAAACGCACCAGACACACAAGACCGAGCAAGAATAATATCAAAGCTAACCTTCCAGGTAAAACGCTTCCAAAGCACAGAAATCAGTCTGCAACTACAAAAATATCCTTTGGCAACGTTCTTCGTTATTTACATGCACATTTTGCTGCCAGAGAACACATTGAATATCACAATCGTCAGTTTTTAGAGATTTTAACATAGTTTGAAGTTTGCCCTTCGGACGTCATTTTGTGCACAATTAATGTTAATCGGACAACATGAAAACAAATAAAGATAAATAAAAATCAATAGACTGTAACTTACCTAAGATGATAACCTACGCCGAATTTGCTTTTGAGATAAAGTGAAGAGCCTGCGCAGCGAATCTTTCCTTTTGTCATCACAGCTTTATAATCTATAGTAAACGAAAAAATCGCAGCTAAGAATATTTCAAATTTAGATCATATTACATAAACCGTTAAAATAATATGCGGTTATTAGAAGTTAAGGTCTAAATATTTTCCAACATAAATCAAGTAATCGTTTAATAAAGACTTCATCATATGGCGTTCGAAAATAATATCCATTTTTGCGGCCTAGGTCAAACAAAGAAGCCATTCCCTTGTTGTTGTTTTCTGGGGCAATGCCGGTCCAATGCGGTTTCGAAAAATACGGCTCTTATGGACCTATCAAGAACCAATCAAATTGCTCCTTTAATGGTTCGAGAAGCCGTATTTTCGAATGCCATGTCATACAATAATGGAAAATATTTCAACGCCAATATTTAATCCTTTCACGCCCAAATTTATTTCTACTTAACAAGAACATTATATATATCTAAATTTGATTTTGCGGAGGGTAGCCTTTACAAACCAACATAATCTTGTACATAAAGTTATGTTGAAATATCTTAAATTTGCGTAGTTTTGTCTGCATATCTATTTATCGATTTGATATGGCATATTGACTTGATATGCAACTGAAATTTGTGCATACAGTATTTAGATTTTTAACTTTATCGCCGACAGCCAGATTCAGCTGAGAAATGTCAACGGGCTTGAGAAAAAGACTGGTGTCAATGGTATACATAGTAGACAATAAATATATTTGGATAGCATGCGGGAGAACATTAATGTGACATGAAATAGTAGTCGGCCAAGACAAGAGCCCTGTGGTCCACCCACATTTCTGTGGAGAAGAAGTTAATATATTTTTGCTGTACCTGAATTAATGAATGAATGAATGTTTTCAAATTCCACTACATTAAATACAACTCAACAAATACAACCAATAGAGAAAAAAACACAAATTAGTATGATGCATATAGCATAATTCTATACCTGCAAGAATATCGGCTTCGTCCATAAAATGAGTAGTTAAAAAAATCACTCTGTTCTCTTTTTTCGCCTGCAATAAACTCCAAATGTATCTGCGGGAACTTGGATCCATGCCGCTGGTTGGCTCGTCAAGGAATATGACCTTTGTATAAAATTATCATGTTAATTGAATAAAATGATTGAAAAATTCAAAGCAAAAATAAGCACCCATGAAAATATAAACATTGGATTTCCAAAAAGAAGTAGAGGAACTTTAAAGATCGTTAGCAAAGGATGGTTGAAAAGAATCAACATACAATTTGTAAACAAATGACACGAAATGGCAAATGTAAAGTTCAGTACATTAATAATATTTTCCTGAGCTTCTATAGGGTCAAAGTTTTGTGTGATGAACCAATATCGATGTTTAACGTTTAAAAAACCCCATTAACTTTGCTAAATTGTTTTATATTATCCAAGAACGATTCGAACCACGCCTAACTTCACAACAAACAAATTCAAAAATAGGTATGCAATTTAAACTTTTTAACCTCTTTAATAAATTTCTTCTTCAGCCTTTCACGCCCGGATTTATTTCTGTTAAACAGGCAAATCCAATGTAAGTTCTATTTTTCGGACGGGGGGGGGGGGAGGGGATGAAAGGGTTAAATACGAAAAGAAGCAATTGTGAAGCTTTGCATAACAGAGAAAACAAAGCAATAAGACAAGTATAAAATTTAAAAATATCGTACTTTTGGATCCCCAATCAGCGCAATGCCAACACAGAGTTTTCGTTTCTGGCCACCACTGAGATTTTTAGCAATTGAGTCGCCTTTGTCAGATAAGTCAATTTCCTTCAAAGTTTTTTCCACCTAAATTTAAAATGAATTAATTGCATATTTATAGCTGTATCTTGATCACTCAGTTTTATTCATAAAATGCATGGATGCATGCTAGTTGGTTCAATATAATAAATAAAACTATGCAAGTTATAGCAAAGGAGAGCATGGAGGGAAAACGTTTCTGCTGCTGATCAAAAAGAACTCTGCGCATGCGCATCTTCTAATTTTTTCAAAAATTCGGACATTGAAAGTATCTTTTTTCTTACCTAGCTATAAATATTGCTTGGATATTGTAGAATATCTTCTGGAAAAATAACACCAGAGCACACCAGCAATAATTGTCAGGAGCAATCCCATTATTTATCGTTGATGTTTGCTTCGCGGAGTTCTTTCAAATGTTGTATCGAACAACTCGATTTAAAAACGGGTTTATGAGCCTGCGCGCGCGGATAAAAACTTTTTTCAAGTGTGCTGCATAGAGTTTATTTGCATTTTCAGGTTAGCCAATCATCTGACAGCATTATATCACATGATTATAGATACTGTGAGCTGATTGGCTATTATCAAAATGTAAACATATGAACTGGCAAATGAAATACAAAATTAACAACAACTGGTCTATGGCATAAATTAAAATTAATAATGAAACGTGAATCTAAATTTAACAGTAGTAGTAGATATAGAAGGAAAAAGTAAGGATATATAATACACTGGGTTGACAAAAAAAGTTCCACCGTTTGCTGGGCTTCCCTGCAAATTCTTTTCGTTACTAGGCCGTAAAAATAACACTAAAGAAAAACTACCGAAATATCAACTTAGCTTTAGGAGATATCACTCAGCCTTCTGCGATAATTCCTAAGGCACCCTAAACACGAAAATTGAAATGACGTGTTCTTTTAGATTTAAAAATGAAATGAGAACATTTCTGGAAAGTCTTCTATTCCATGAATTCAATGCCATCGCGTAAAGTAGACCAAACAAATGGGAAATGTAAATGGCCATTAAAACGTTTAAGTATTTGTTTGAATTGGCAGACTCTTACGCTTCACATCTATCTGATCAATTTAATGTAGTAGGATTGAATTCACGGAATAGGCTTTCCATGAATATTTTCAATTCATTTCGAAATCCAAAGAAATATATGTATATATGTATATTTTTGTCATTTGGGTGCCTTAGAATTATCGCAGAAGGTTGCGTTATGTCTCTAAATCTAAGTTGATCTTTCGGGAATCTTGCTGTGTTATTTTTATGGCCTGGTAGCAAACATAATTTTCAGAATAACCCAACAAACAGCGGAACATTTTCTCGGTTTACCCTGTATATCCATTTCGCTCTTAAAAGTTTTTTTCAAATGTGGAATTTAAGATTGAATAATGTCTGCACATACCACAGCGTCAATTTCGTTGCTGGGAATCCCTTTAATACCAGCAAAAATCTTCAGGTGGTTTCGAGGAGTAAGTTCATCAAATAAAATGTTCTGTTGCGGACAAAGGCCTAAATAAACAAAAATTATATATACCATTCTTAAGTAAAAATGTAGCAATGGGTGTACGGGCACCAATTAATTAGTAAGTTCATCAACTAGAGTGTTTTGTTTCGAACAAAGGTAAAAGTGCGTCACCGGTCGTAAAGAAATGGAAATTTTTATAGAAAATGAAAATATTTCTGTGTATCTCTGATAATGGAAAAGTGAATGAAAAATTCTCCATCTGTTAATCGATAAGTGCAGTAGCAGAAGAGGGGTCTTTATGTTTTTATGTTTGCTTTAACCCATTCATGATCATTTTTATTTCCAATAAGAGGAAAATCCCATCTAAAATCAAATCCCACCAAAAAACATGCCTCCGCAAAAGCTCGTTTTAAATCCATTTTAAAATTTTGTTGGATAATTTAGAGTTAAAATTAAAAACATCCTTCACTGCAGAGGTAAAAACATCTTCCTTCACAAATATAAAAAAATATTGCTCACGATCGGTGTAATGAGTATCGTGTATACATTCATCAAACGAATAAATACCAACCAATAAGTTGTCTTATTTTGTCCATATCGTCAGATATTCTGATGCTGTTTCCGTACACATATGCTGACCCACTTGAAGCAGGCAGCATTCCAGTCAACGTTGAAATTAATGTAGATTTCCCAGCACCATTGTGTCCAAGTAACGCAAATATTTGCCCTTCGTACACATCAAGACTCACACCTACAGGAGAATCAAAAATATTTTTTAGAAAATAAGTAACCCTGCAAGCAAAACAAGTAAATATTAGGATCCTAAAATTGGGCAACCACGACAACGAGTGACTCGATTGGCCAACGATTTTTACCCTGAAACAAGACTAGAAATCAACAGTTGAGGTCAATATGAATTACTTGCTCATCAGAAATGCTAATCAGGAAAAGCAACGCACAGAAATAGTCATCAAGAAATCCAAATTTACTAAAGAATGACGATGGGAATTTGATGTACCGATAATTACACTTTTGTTTTTTTTAATTTTTGGTAAAAGATAAATTATTTTTGTTTCCCAACACACCTCTAAAAGGGACCATCACGGAATTAAAGTCACCTCGATCTTTTTGATGTTATCCTTGCCACTCTAATTAGGGGTATTTAACTCTAACTAATAATTTGTGATATTTCAAATGCTTTTCATCAATTGATTTTGTGATTTTAATACTATGCAAATATTTTATAACTTTACTTTATATTTTAACAGTTGTAAATGTTTAGCGGCGAAATGATACTTACTTGCTTACTTTTCACCTACTCATCCAACTACTTAAACATAAATGCATCAAAAAAAGATCTTTTGAAACACAGCTTTGTTCCAAATGAAAACGGCTTCAAATTAACCCAGAGGCGAGAAAATCGATAGTTTTTATTGCGAATTTTCGGAATCGATTGCGAACATAAAAATCTATTATTAACGAACAAGACTGAGCGCAGCACCAAACTGGTACACTCTTGTTGTCTTATAAGGACCTTTTTAATAAGAACAATAAGGCCACAGAGTTTTGTGGCATAAGTCATATCGTTGCTTTGATGTCACATGACGATTCCCTTTTCTGTGATTGGCTCCGTAAAAGAGGGGGGGGCTAAACCGAAAGCGTACATATTGTCAGCTTTTTCTGTTATTTTTGGGGTACAAGGGGGATGGGGTCAAAAGTACAGTAGATCCCCTCTATCAAGAAACTGCAAGTTAAGTTGGTGATGCCAAAAATCTTTAAGAGAACAATAGAAGGACAATAGGATGATTTGATAAACAATGAGGCTTTCTTCAGTAGAATAATAATAGAACAATCCTTAGTAGAACAAGAGAACAATAGAAGAACAATATAATGGTTTGATAAACAATGAGGCTAAAGCCAATAATCCAGTTTCTTAATAGCGGGGATCTCTACTCTACTACATCCGGCCGAAAACTTCATATTAGTGGATAAGTATTTTATGGATGTCTACATATGACAAAATATCTATTTTGCGTGAAAAATCATACATCCTTACCATCCAAAGCTTTGAGTTCTTCATCTTTCCCTTGAAATACTTTCTTTACCTTTCGAATACTAAAACATTGAATTTAAGTTAATCACATTAAAATCGCATAATGACGATAAAATTAAACTTACCATAGATCTCAAGTAAAATAATTTTACAGATTAAAATTTAACTTACCATAGATGTCAAGAAAAATAATTAGCATAATTATTGATAATTTAATGAACAATTTTACGCTAAAATTTACATTTATGGTCTGAGTGAGCGAGTGAATGAGTGATCGTGTTTAACGTGCCTCACCTGAAAAAGTTTCGAGATAACGTGTTCCCAGCAGGGGACACGGGTTATACATAACCATCCGCAAACCCCAGCAAGCTGGTACTCATTTTACCGACCTCGGGAGGAAATGCGGCTGGGGTTCGAACACCGGTCGCTCAAGCGAGAGGCAGCAGTACTAACCACTGCGCCACGGTCTGTGAATTCAACAAAAAAGCCGAAGAACTATTTTTGCATCAGATTCATAACATTTCTAACAATATGAAATGATGGCAACATGCAATAACGTGATTTATTTATTTATCCTAACAACTGATACCGTACATCAAAACCCGGTCGCTATTGAACAGGCAAACATTACGTTGTTTTAAATGTGCTGGTGAAACATCTGACATTTTTCCAATTAATTTAGCCCTTCTTGCACATGGTAACGTAAAAGTGAGCTTGATTGGTAAAACACTCGAACTTTGGTGATTTTTCAAACGTCGAAATTTTCTTTAGAGTCATCCCCCCTGGTATGTATTATTTGACACAATGCCCAACGTTTGCCTCGTCTAATTTAAGTCAATTTTGTGACTCCCGTCCTCGGAAATACATAGATTTACAGGCCTTTACATTGATGGGGTCAAAAATTCATACCATGTCAAAAGTAGTTGTGTAAATTCAGCTAATGAAGCCCCATGAGCCAGGAATTCTGCTTTTTATGAACTCTAATATTTATTGAAATCTTAGCTGAATCTCTGTACCCCAAAACGCATTTGGTGTCCTAATAATTAAGTATGTCAACAAAAACCAGACTAACCTTATAGCAAGATCATTTTGCATCTCCTCGGGAACCTCTTCAACATCAGCATGTGGTTCTTCTTCCTTCACAGAACATCCTCGAAAAAGAGAGGGATTTCGTTTCGATTTTGATGACATGCCTCTCCAAAAAGACGCCTTGAAACAAAACAATGGATGTTTTCTTTGTCCATACTCTCCCGGAAAAACCGCATCCAAATAGATGGCTAAGAAGAGGTAGAGAATTGTGTCCAGGACCAAAAGTATGATTCCGTATGCAGGTGGAAACTCTCCCTTTGTTGAAACATTGCTCCATGTAACAGCTGAAAAAACAAAATTAGGGAAATAATAGGGCAAAATTAAAGATTCAATTATTAATTTTTAAGAATCCATTTCACAAGGAAAATTTCCCATTTATATTAATAATTTCTGATAATTTGAAACTAAATTTGGCCACAACTATAAAATTATAAAAACAAGGAAAGCTTGTAATCTTAGTAATCTTAATAATCTTGTAATCTTAGAATCTTGTAATCTTAGTAATCTTTGAAAAACGTCAATTTTCATGCATATTTGATTTCCATCAAATTATTAAAGTGCCACTAAAATAAAGAATTCTGATGATCTCTCTTTGAAGCTACTTTCCAATTTCCACTCACCAATGCAGAAACTGTCAAACCAATAAAAAAATTAATAACCCTCTTAAACAGTGACAGAAATTAAAACAAACTTACGATCATTATTGTCGACTGTAGCTATAAGTGCAAGGGACAAAGCAACCGGAGACAAAAGACCAGTGAGCCACTTGACCGCATTTGACGTTTTTACATAAATATGTAACAGTGACAAAGAGCCAAGCAGAATAGGCGCAATCGAGCCAGCTCCACCAGCAGTTCTTGCACTTTTGAACAATGGTGTCAAAAGAAAAGAAAAAGCTTCAATTGAAAGCCCATACAAAAAAAATGTAATGAAAATAATGAAGTAATCTCCATCGCCAAACAATTTGGTAAATTTGGCAATCACTGTCAAGCAAATCACACCAAATGATATGACAACCGCATATGTGACAAACCAAGAAAACCAAAACGCAAAAGTGCTCAAGCCCATAATCTTCATCGCTTCTTTTATTTTTTTCTCTTTTTCATTAACAATGTGAGTCAGCAGGAACATGACATATGGAGCAAATGCCATGGGCATATAAATGCTGATTATAGTCTTGAAGTAAGTTGTTTGAGTTGTGTAACTTTCCTTTGGTAACATTTTGATTGTTATATTTTGTGGAAGAAAAGCAGTAGCGTTTGCCAAGACCTGCAAAAAGCAATGTAAACCGTAGATTTGCTCCAAGTCTATTTCGTTTCGTTCATCAGTAAAAAATATGTCACTACGGAGGAAATTAGCCTGCGGAGGAGAGACCTCAGGAAATTTATTGAGGTATCTCCTCCGCAAGGTATTTTCCTCCGCAGTGACATATTATTTATTTTTTACCGATTAACGAAACGAAACAGACTTGGAGCAAGTCTATGTAAACCGTGGTGAGGAACAGTAAAGAGTTTTATTAAACCATATATATAACACTTGAAATGATTTAATTACATAATATTTCATATTATATTTCTATTCCCATTGCATTTTATCTCAATCACCCTTGTAGATAGTATGTTTTTGAAAGTATTGATTTGATACAAAACAAAACTGCACTCAATTTTAAATTTTAAAAGTTTCATTACATTTCAAAATATTATCTGATTCATGCCGTGTTTGTTTCACTACATTCATATTATGTTATTGATGGGTCATCCAACCGTATCTTTAGCGCAATGAAAACACGTTATAAACGATTTTCGAAGAAGTCTCGATCTCGCAGAATCTGGAAAACACTGAAAACTATTCTCCAAATTTGGGCCGGCAATAATAGCAAGGACATCATTATCGAAGATGGCGACTCAGCTAACATTTTCTAAGCAGTGAATGTTGTAATCTTAGATTTTGCGCAGGTCGTTTTGGTCCTCAGCAGCGACCACTCAAGAGCAGGCTCACTGAGTACAGGATTACCTTGAACTCTATATTTCTTGTTGTTTCATAAGGAACCATAGTAGTACAATATATATGGATCTCATATTATAGAGCCAAATAGATGACCATTACTGGCCACCAGCCATCACACTTTTACTGAAGAGATACTCCAAAACAGTGTTTACCGTTTGTGCCAAATTCAACCAGCTTTGGTTTGGAGAGAGAGGCAAATTTGAACTTTAAAGATTAATATTTCAACTCACATGATGCAACAAAATCAACAAACAAGGTCTTTCTGTTTAAGTTAATTATTGATAATAACATTAATTTAAAAATTATATTCGAATAATTCGCGCTAAGCTCTCACCCGCTAGCCCTGTGAAGAAAATAATTACATATTTGGGGACATACGGTATGTAATAGAATGTTTTTATAGATCATAAACAAATTACTTTGGCTGGAATCACAAAGTGATAACTATAGTTAAAAATTTGAGCTAATTACATCATCATCCTTTCACATGTGCAAAATAGCAATGGATTATAAAAATTAATTTTGTCCAATTCGTTCCATGGTTGCTAAAAAACAGAATTTTGGTGATTTTTCAAATGTGTAAAAATTACCTTGGGTCACCAAGTATTAGCAAATTTAACTGAAGCAAACTAAATAATACATAATGTGATACCAATACAGCAATATAATATGAGCAAATAATGTTCTTTTACCTCTATTATGGCAGCTTCCACAAGTGATTGCAATGTTGTATAACCAGATGAATAATAGGTGTTGACAGGACAACCAAAATTGTTGCTCAAAAGTTTCTTTTGATCTCTACACGATTCTACAAAAAAATTGAGCTAAATGCCAGATGTTTTGCATGATGTAAAATTTGGAGAAAAAAAACAAATATGTTAATATCAGACAAGCAAATTCAAATAAAATGAAACTCATTGCATTGGAAAAATATTTAAATATTAAACTTTTTTGATTATATTCTTTTCATTAAATTTTCAAAAAAAAATCTTCAACAAGTAGCAGAAATTTTCTATCTTGGAGTTGCCAGAAAAAAAACTTAGTGATTCCATGGCCTTAGGCCAGACTGCAGAGTTGGTCAGTGACACACCCACTTTTCATTCAAAATTAACACACCTGAATACAATGCTTGTTGAAAATAAACTAAAGAAAACAATAGAAAACAATAGAAACCAATAACTTTGCAGGCAGCTGAACCTAGAATTTAGGCCATATGGTAAGGCTGCTGCCAAGATCTCAGTAGAAAGTGAAGAACTCTGCAGTGCGAACAGGCTAAAAAGCTTATCAGCCCTTTCCAGATTTCATCTGCTTTTTTATGCTGTTTAAACTTTAAACTTGTTACCTTTTTTATTGAGATATATTAACAAAGTTTTCAGAGATGTTACATATCTAATTCATTCATCATCAAATACTGTGCTTTGGTCCAGTAAAAATTTTCTTGCCTCATGATGTTTGTTATTTTGTCTGCTTTAAAATATTTAAAAAATTAAAAACCTTCCCCCGTAACAATAATATTTTTAAAATCAATTTCAGAATATGAATTTTGTTTATTGTATTTTCTATGACTGAGTCTGGCACAAGGTCGTGATAGAGCAACTTATTCAATCAGGTAATCATTACTACCCAATCAGGTAACAACTCATTTAAAACCATGTCATGAACATTCAAGTCATGAACAAATCCATTTCATGTTCACATGAGTCAAGTAGCCTGATGATTTTATGCTTAAACACTGAAAAGCCCCAGATGCTGGGACACGAAACCTCCTTTCCCATTTTGCAATTTAATGTTCATTGTCAATCAATGTTATTTTCTTCCTCAGTAACATTTATTTAGCTACCCATTTTCAGTTTCAAAATGCTTCACAAGGCAATTGCTTTTCACATATCCATGCTTTAAATTGTGGCTTTTTACTCACTCTGTACACATACATTTCTTAATACATGCTGTCACACAAAGATTATCCACTTTTCACAATATCACATGTATGCAAAAAATCTTCATAGTAATAAATCACACCAAACCTATTGGGGACCCCCTTACTTGATCTTGAGTAGCTATTCCCTGACAGAGAGGACAGAATTTCAAAAATCACCAAAATCAAGCGGCAATAGCAAAGGAAACAATTGAAATCAATGTATCTGAAAACTGTGTTTCACCACATGAAAAACATTATCAAGGTCTGGACATTTTGAGACAATGCAAATTTGCCAGATTGAGTAGGTATAATAATGGCTACTCGATTGAGACCTCTGGACTGAAGACTAAGATAAGACTAAGAGGGCTTACCATCATTCTTGGTTCTCTTGTCAGTTTTGGTAGAAGGAACACTTGGGAAGGGCACTTTGATGGTGTAATCTGCATTCTTGGCTGAAACATCCATTTTCAATATGAGCCCAAGAGTCAAGTTCTTTGGACGGCTCTTGTGGGCGTTTTCCATATCTCGTTCATTTGAAAAATTAGTTCTTTTCACACCAGTTGCAGACAGGGCGTTCATTATTTTCTTGAAAACCATTTCAATTCCTTGCTCGTTTTTCAATCCAGAAACTGAATCCGCAACGAAGCCAATTTCTTTGGGTATCTTGGCTGCAAAATATGGCGTTGTTCCACTCATGTTCGGCGAGAGGGGAAAGATGGAGAAGGGTGTTATTTCTGCATCTAAAATTGGTTTGTCAGTCTTTGGTTTTACTGAAACATATCGAATCATGACAAGAATACCCACAAAATACAAAACACTTACAGCTTCATAAATTGTTTGCTTGAAGTTCCGCTTCTTCAGCAAAAAGTTACGATACAATAAGAATTTCACCTGGCTGCCAAAACCCATCTTCTGTCTTGTCTTCTTGTTTATAGCTGACAGCCAACTTTAAGGCCCTCCTCCTCGCCTCCTATAGAATAATGAGCTTCCTGTGTTGTTTCTTCTGTATCTTGCCCTGGGTCAAGAAAGATATCAAGATCAAATGCAAAATGAGATTTCTTCTAAAAAGATGTGTAATGTCGTCTTTGACCTCACACACAAAGTTTGAACGTGAAATGATGATCTTGCAAAAAATAAGAGCAACAAAATTACCATGCGCATGTGCACATTCCAAAATTGTTTATGGTTTTTGGATTTGATGACGCAAATTTTTATTTGGGAATGACATTAGGGCATCACAGTCATAAGTTTTCCTTATGGCTATGAGGGCATCAAGCAAATTGACATTTTGCACAAATTTTTTTAATTATACATTTCGTGAGCAAAAGTATTGCACAGGTTCATAAAAAATGGCGTCCAAAAATGTCAACAAACCCAATACACAAAATTTCCACCACAAAATAACAAAAAAGCAAGGGCTTTATCATTCTGAATGTTGGTATCCAAATGCTCGTAATTTCATTGATGTTTCATTCATTATTAATTGGTAAAATGGTAAGGATATATGGCGAAGAAATTAATAAGATTTTGCGCCAAAAAGATCTTAAAGTTTTATGTTTATCCACAGGAGGCCCAATCGCGGAATATTTGCTCAAAAAAATTGAATAAAAATGAAATTCTTACCATATGGCAACCTGTTTCCCAGGGCCTCAGACACAAAGTTCTGGGGACGAGGTTGACCATATGGTTGACTAGTCTGATTACTTCAGACCCACCTTAAATGCACGCCACCACCTTCACACATCAGATCTGGCGGAGCGAATCGAGACTCGGGCAACAAGTCATAAGGTTGACCTCATTCAAGAAGCTTGAACGTGAAATGATGATCTTGCAAAAAATGAGAGCAACAAAATTACCATGCGCATGCGCAAACGCCAAGAATTGTTTGTGGTTTTTGGATTTGATCGATGACGCAAATTATTTGATGACGCAAATTTTTATTTGGGAATGACATAAGGGCATCATAGTCAGAAGTTTTTCTTATGGCTATGAGGGCATCAAGCAAATTGACATTTTGCACAAATCTTTTAATTATACATTTCGTGAGCAAAAGCATTGCACAGGTTCATAAAAAATGGCGTCCAAAAATGTCAACAAACCCAATACACAAAATTTCCACTACAAAATAATAACAAAGCAAGGGCTTTATCATTCTGAATGTTGGTATCCAAATGCTCGTAATTTCATTGATGTTTCATTCATTATTAATT
>JAYJMH010050203.1:0-36834 GCA_036873815.1 Phacellophora camtschatica | reverse complement strand
CAATTCCAGAGTGGAGCATGCCAGGATTAGTTCTCCGTATAAAACTGAACCTTAGACTTTTGTTGGAAAACGCCCATATTTTTCACTGCTTCTTTCTGCTCACATCAATCTGCTCACATCATTTTGTGAAAGAGTTAATTTTTTTGTGGTCCACCCCTAATTAAATCTTCATAAAATTATTTTGCATACTGATCCCTCCCTCCCCCGGCCCCCTCCCCCACTTGCACAATTTATAAAAAAACCCTAAAATTTATATTTAATTTATAATACCTTCAAAATGTTCCCAGGAAATGTGATAAAAGTGGATGTTCTTGATCAGTCCACTATGACGACTTTTGCAGTGTAGTCTTTGATTCCACGTGGAATGCAATTTGTCAACTACGAGTGAATGTAACATCTGCAAGGCCCATTTGATCAAGCAGTTGAAGACCTGCCAAAAAGGCGAACAAGATTTGAGCGTGACTGCTGATGAGATCAAAAAGGAAGACGACAATAAACAAAGACCAGGCAGACATTGACAAAGATCCAACAGATTTTGAGGTTGAAGATGAAGAACAATCTTCTCGTGGTCCTCATGGTCGTGACCTTTCCAGCCACGGTTTTGATTGGAAAGAGAAAAATAATGTTTTGGTTGATGCCATGTGACATGAGGCGATGTCGTTTGCATTTACCACACGTGGAGGTTCCCACCATCGTCCTGGTTGTTTTGATGTTATTGAAAATGGCAGTTCACGCAAGTTGCTGGCTGAATTTCTAGTGTTCTCTGGCAGCATAATGTGCATGTAAATAACGAAGAACGTTGCCAAAGGATATTTTTCGTAATTGTTAACTTGTGCAAACTAATTTCTGTGCTTTGGAAGCGTTTTACCTGGAAGGTTAGCTTTGATATTATTCTTCCTGCGGTCTTGTGTGTCTCGTGCGTTTCGAATTTTGAATATTTTGCATGCAAAAGCACCACAGACTGGACAATATTAGCCATATTTCAGCAGCATTATCTCAGGTTTTAGGTCGAAATTTAAAAATGCGAGCGATGGAAACCTAGAACAACCTTTATTCTTTGAAAAAATCTTTGGTTTGGTTTATTGTGAAGAACAACCGCTTGCAGCAAATTGGAAACCGTATAGCATTTTGCCAAAGCTCGGCCGCCCTATGGCCGCCATAAATGACGTCTTTTAAGCACTCTGATTGGCAGCTGATGAAAATCAGCATGGACTCTGATTGGTCAAAACATTATTCACACTTGCTATCCTGGTATAGAAGATGGGGTATCTTTATTTTTCCTTAGTTAATACCAAATGTTTTTGCCACCTCTATTCTTCTAAACCCTTAAAATAAAATGTCAATAAAATTTGCACATATGGGAGCTTTAATTTACACAGTCCCCCGATAGTCCTCCATTCAGATGGCCACGTTGTCTTTAATAAAACATGATTGATCATTTTTAGAATGGAAATCTTCAGATCATTTCCTGCATGCTTGAATATTTCATTCACAAAATTATCTATCCCAGGACTTTTGTTCTTTTTAAGTGATTTTATTGCCTTTTCAAGTTCATTTAATCAGAATGGACAGTCAGTTTCATATCTTTTTTGTTGTTGGATGGAAATTACTTCAACAGGTTTTTTCAATGGTTTTATGAAATGCCTCGTATTTTTTGCTTGGCATTCTAATAGTTAGTAGTTTACTGAAGTATTTTTGACATTCTTTCATGATACTGGCATTATCAACATATCCCTTCCCCTCTTCAGTCATAACACTGCTAGCTACTGAAGGCCAGAGAGTAGAGATCTGTGGGCTATAATCAAATATGATCAATATGATCAATAGTCATCATGTTGACATGGGGTACACTCTAAGCATGGAGAAATTATTCTCAAGCAGCTACTGGAGGATTAGAATTGACAATGGAGGGTGGAAATAAGCTTTTGGTTGGGTGGGTCACATATCAGAAAGACTGCACAAAGCCACCTTTCAGGGCAATCCAACACTGACGGTCATTGTTGAGTATGCATTGTTGCATATTTCTCAGTGATGATAATGTCACTGATAAAGAGCAGTTTTACAATCAGTTTCAACTGGCGATTGAAGATGTCATACAGCACAACTTCCTGACCATCATTGGCGATTTTAATTCTTGCATTGGACCAATAGATGCTCTGTTTTCTCATAACAAGGTCACATATGACAATGGAAAACGCACGTTGGACTATCAGATGTTGGCATGGAGGACTATCAGATGTTGGCAACACACAGTTTCCAAACAATGGAGCTACGCTGTGGACCTGGATGTCCCCACACAATACGACGCACCAGAATGAATATATCCTGACACACAGGAAGCTCGTCATCAATAGATAGATAATTCCACTAAAGATGGCCAAAGGGGTATTATGACCAAGATGCAATGAGCTCGATTATCAAATCCCAATAGAATCACATGCTGTTTCAAAAATAGAACGTATTACATCTTGGTCATAAGAACTATTCGGACAACAGTGCAGTAGCTGCTACGGTAAAGTAGAGTCTGAGGGCACCAAAGAAGGAGACAACAATGAAGACCATTCATGTATGGAGTCAGCTGATGACAGACCACCAGCTGCAAGGACACCATGCAGCAGAGGTAAGGAACAGATTTCAAGCAGTAGATCAGCAAGAAGAAGACGAGTCAATATGCTCCTATCAGCAATTTTTCAAAGCCAATATACCGTATTGTTCGGTGTATAAGCCGAGTTTTTAAATCCGAAATATTTGGTCGAAAATATGGAATCGACTTATGCACCGGATATAATTTGAATACAATTCTAAACATCAACTTTCCCAACGTTTCCATTCTGTTATGATCGTGTGCGACTGTTCGGACTGCAATGCAATGGCTTCAAAAAACATTCGACAAGAACACAAAACAACGACTGGTGTTATTTCAGGTGGGCTTACCAGCGTTCTGTAACCATTAGACGTTTGCCTCGACAAGCCTTTCAAATACAAGATGAAGGAGAAATGGTCATTTGCATGTTGAATGGAGAAAAACAGCTAACAGCTGGTGGGAATGTTAACGCAGCACCATTGGGAGAGATATGCAGATGAGTCGTTGAAGCTTGGAACTCCATTGATCGTCAAATAATTGTGTGTTCTTTCAAGAAGTGTGGTATATCCAATGCTCTAAATAAAACAGAAGATGATGTTCTTTAGCAAGATGCGAATGACGAGGAAAGCGAAAGCGAAATTTTCACGATATTTTCGATGATAACTTAACTATAACGCTGAAGAAGTAGAAGAATTGCTCACAGTTTCCGAGAATGAGCCTTTATCAGATGCAGAGGAGAACAGAAACATTTTTGCTATTTTTGATCATTAGTTTGTTATTTTGAACTATTGTAAGCTTCTTCAAGTAAAAGAAACACAATCGACTTATACACCGAGTATATCATTTTTCATCATTTTTAGCTCAAAATTGGTGCCTCGACTTATACATCAGGTCGACTTATACACCGGACAGTACGGTAAGCAAAAGCAGCTAAGAAATGTGTTCAGAAAATCCCTGAAGTTTATAGGAAAGAGCAGTGCATAAACCATAGGGTAACTAAAGCAAGAGCGGAAATAAAGGCAGCATATATGGCTCTGTCATTAACATACATGAATATGGTCAGAGAAACAGAGATGACTTTTGTAACATTAGTGAATTGACACACTAGTTTCAAAGCAATTGACACACTAGTTTCAAATTGTATGAACAATCTTTTTGTGTGCGTGTTGCAAACAAATAAAGTAATAACAATTGTACTTTGAACATAGTATAGAATTTTTCACATAGTTTCGTGAAAAAATGCTATAATATGTTAAAAATACAATTTTTATTACTCTATTTGTTAGTTTTATATTGATACACTAGTTTCAAATCGAGAACAAAACAAAACTCTCTCAACTGGAAAACGAAAACAAACAATGTTAAGGAGGAGACTTTTTAGTTTTTCAGTTGAGAGAGCTTTGCTTTGTTCACGAGAGATAATCACTTTTAAACTAGTGTGTAAATTTTGCTATTGTTACAAAATTCGCCTCTGTTTCTCAGAGAGAAATACAAAGAAAATAAGAAGAAGTTGTACAGAACATGTTCATCATTAGAGCAAGAAGAGTTAACATGAAAGATCAAAGAGGTTGAGGAAGCACATTTCTTGGTAATCCTCCTGAAATTGAAGAAGAAATTGAACACATAGTTCTAGTCTTCCATGATCTACCCATATCTGACGTTCAATTCACTATGGAAGAGAACATGAAGGGTAAGGCAAGATGCGGAGAAGATGGAGTGCTGCCAAAAGTTCTTTAGTACGCACCTGTGGATGCAATTGTACTCCATTTTATCAACAGAGCTTATAGATCCGCTGCACTTTCCAAATTGTGGAGTACATTGAACATATTCCCATTGTCCAAAGCAGGTGACCTCACCAACACAGATAATACAGTGGTATTGCTCTAAGATCACTTGTTGCTAAGACAAATAACAGATTTTTGGTCAATCACGGCAGGCCTTTCCTAGATCCTCGCAAGAAGCATAAAACAGTGTGACAGATGGTAGCACTGACAAAAATTATGGAAGGAGTCAAGGTATGGAATCTGTCTGCTGCAATCACCTTTCTAGATTTCAAAAAAGCATTCGAGACCATAAAATGATGGAAGCGGACTGAAATCCGCCAAGCATATGATGTACCAGAGAAATTAATGAGGGAGATTGCTGCAAACTACTCAAAGACTCAGGAAAAAGTAATATCTCCTGATGGCGAGACGGCGCTATTGAAATTATGGCTGATGTTCTCTGTGGTGATACATTGGCCCCCTTTCTCTTTGTTTTCTTGTTCTGGACTATAAAAAGAGTTTGGAAATCATGGTTCAACAATAAGCTTTAGAGACGTATGTTTGTAGAAACCATTGAGTCAGTGCTGTTGTGGGGGTTTGCAACATGGGCATTAATAGTACAACAACAGAAAGCCACTGACGGTGAATACACACAAATGCTGTGGATGGTGATAAATGTTAGTTAGAAATTATGGGTATTTTTTCCCCACCTGTATCACAGAAAAACTGAAAAAGAAATCTAGATCTTAACATTAATACATTTTTAGTACAAGAATGATTTAGGACTTTCAAATAATTTTTTTATTTATCTGCCTGGACCTGGTAACCAAATTTCTGGCCAAATCCTATCAACTTCTGTGTAATTAGATATTTGATTTTATCATTTTTAGTTGTTAATTTGGGTTTTGTTGGTAGATTTTAATAATATTTTAATAAGTCACTAATTGGGGGTGTGACAGGGAGGGGCTGGAAAAACTGTGCAACTGCTGGTCAGAACAGAGGTGATGGTAATTTATGGGTACTAGGGAACAGGAGAACATGCCTGGAATTAGAAGGAAGCAACTAGGAGGAACAAGAGGAAAACTAGAAGGGAGCTGTGGAAGGACGACCAGCAATAAGGGAACACAAAAATCCAGATTTTCCAATTTTGGCATGGCTTTTCTTCCAAAATAACATGAATCACTGCTAAACATGAATCATTGCTAAACAACCTCAGGAGCATAAAACAACTTTTTTGGAGATGCTTATACAACGTGACATTAATAAAATAAAAAAATTCTTAATCTATAAATATGGTTAACATTTTGGAGGCCTTTTCCTATCAAAGTTAGGCTACTACACAATTGTGGAAAGGGGGACTGCCCTGGCTCAGCTCACAGTTCAGTTGTAATTCGTATTTTCCAACACCACTAAAAGTAGAAAATTTATATAATCTTTCTATAAATGTTTTTTACCTCAAAATTTCACAAATGAGGGAGAATATCAATTAATATGGAACTACAGCAACAGGCCTATCCGATATATATTGTTCAAGGTTACTGTAATTACCATGAATATTCTGGAATTAGTTAGTTAATTAGTTTTGTTTGCCACTGAGTTAAAAATTTACAATTTAAAATTGAAATAAAGGATAAACATTTACACAATTTGTAAAGTAATAAGAAATAAATGAATAAGAAATAAATACATAAAACAATTTAAAAACACACACCCCTAAACTAGAGCAGCAGAGATAGCACTAAAAGATCAAAAAGATCTTCATTCCATAATATGGACTCCAGAGGTATGTTGTGAACAATAAAAAAAATAATCATAAATTGATTAAAGACTATGATAAAGTATTGATATATCGTTTTTAATGGATATCAATTGTAGATAGAAACACTGTCTTGTTTGTTTTGTACGTTTTGCATGAAACTATTTTTGATTTTATGTTTATTTTTGATTTTATGTTTCATGATTTTATTTTATGATTTTATGATTCAATGTTGAATTGTTCTAGGAAATTCAAGTGTTCTTTTCTTTCCAATCCTCCAACTGGAATTTTAAGTTCAAGGTCATTTGAACAATCATATTCATATTTAAACAACTCACTCACAACATAGATATAGAAGTCTATACAGTGTCTGTACTTACTCATCAGTACATAAATTTCTTCAATCAATATAAAATCCTTATAGCCTATATTCATATCCTTGAACATATTTTTGTTAAATTTTTACGCAAAAGGCATTTAATTTACCTAAATGTCCAAATCCCACGATGCCAACACGTCTTTTGCTGCTTTCCATGTCTGGTCTTTCGTATCTCGTGTCTCAAAAATAACATTGACAACAACAACAACGATAACAACACAACAACAGCACTCTGAACATCAACTGTTGAAAAGTTGAAAAGATTTTGGTTTCCGTTTTACTTTCTTTGCTTCTAACCAGGAGGGGCGTACCCATAGGGGGGGTTACGGGGGGCGTTGTACCCCCAATACTTTGTCTGTCGGCACAAACGAGATTTTTGTCGGCAAATTAAGATATATCCTGTGTGAGAAATAGCTACACCAGCATCTAGCAATCTTAAGTTTAAAACTTTCGCAAAACAACCCTCCGTCAATAGTTTATTAATGTAATATAGAAGCCAAACAGATAATCTAGTTGTCTAAAATTTTAATTTTGCTAAAAAATTCAACCTTTTTCGTAGTTAGAATCTAAAAACATGCTCGATGGCCATTCCAGCAATCTTAAATTTTATTATTTTGCTAAACCTTTATGTCAGATGTTTGACCTACCTTGAAGTGAAGGTCAAATATTGATATGAAACATATATTGGAGTCTTTCTAAGCCAATCTGAAGGGCGTGGTCACGAAAAATTTCCCGGGGAGTACCCCCGGGCCCTCAAACATACGTGATAAGCTGCAAAAATACTACATGTCCGACTGGCATTGTATTAGGGCAGGTTGAAGATTTGGTCACGTGGAAGTGCGATTTGTTTTTAGTAACCACGCCCTTTTTGTCGGCAAATTGTTAAGTTGTACCCCCCAAAAATATTTTTTAGTTTCGCCCCTAAGGGTGTGTCCAAGGAAATCTTGGGCTGACCATCAAATATAATGGAACGCAAAGCAAACCTAAAAATAGAATAGTATGGCGTATGTTACATTATACAATCGAAATACTACACAAATACATTTTTATTGTCTATCTTTAGTTTTCTTACCCTGGATACGAAATTGTAACAGACGCTTCTGGCTTAGTTGGCACCAGACCATGTACAAAGGTAGGTTCTGGTACCAGCAGCTGTACAAAATCTCCAAGTGGTAAACCTGCTGAAGACTGTGAGAAAGTTCCCGCCCAAAACAAGAACAAGTTATTGCTTCGAGCGCTCAAGCGTGAGAAGTTTATAATAAGCTTTGCCTGTATTCCGATGGTGCTACCAAAGGACGGATGGAATGTGTTTAAGGTGCCTAAGGTGAAGGTAAAATGTTGCTCACAAAACACCAACAGGGCGAAGTGTTTTTACCCAATGGGAAATGGGAGCAGCATCACAACTCAACGATGCAAACGTAAGAGCAGATCAACAGTATGGCAGGCAGAGCAGACCATCAGCAGAAGTTTAAAATTTGATTGTTTGGGCCTAAATACCAGCTATCACGGAAGGTTGAAACATAATACCTTACAATATTTGTTCTTGAGTTGTTTATTTCATTTTAGGCCCACATCCACAGACGAAAAAACATCTCTAAAGACTCTTGGTATCAACACAGAATCCTGGTATTAATTATTGAATTCTAAAGAAATACTGTGTAAAAACAAGAAAACAATAAATTGAAAATATTGTACACTATCCAAACACTGTTTAATTCAATGCTTCAAAAAGCCTGCTATTATAGCAACTAAGCTTAATTTTGTTAACAATATCTTGTCATTTATCTAAAGCTTTGTGTGAGCTTTCAAGAGAACAATTTTATATACCTTTGATAGAATTTATTCAAGAATCGTTTACTGCATAACTATTTGATTGATTTATTGTAATTTTGTTCAATGCATAGAGAAATTTGTAGCCTCATGGATTTCGAGCTATAACGGCTATAACTCTGCAAACCAAGATAGCTTATTGGGTCACAATCATGCCATGCCTTTCAGTTGCAAAAATAAATTTTTATTTGACAAAAGATTTGGCAAAAATTTGACTTCGAAGCAAGATCAAATTACATCTTTTTGTGAAATCAATAACATATACTGTCCAAGAATTGACATGGCATTTTATTTTGTCTTGTTGCATTTTGTGTTCTCTGCTCAGAAAGGTCTCATTCTTCCGTTTTGGTTTTCAAAAAGGGTAGTTTTTTCACTGGCAAGAAAAGTTTATTGAACTTTTCAGACATATTCTTATCTAAATGCAGTTTTAAATGTTGAACCAGAATGTGCGTGCTTAACTAATGCTTCCATCCAGTTTAGAGTTTACTTTAATAGCCTCTATTCATTTGTCATTCACAAACGCAAACTAAGAAACTTTTTTCCTCGATATCATGATATTCTATTCTGAGATATCGAGTTATTCTTTTCTGCGATTTTCTGACATTCCACTCTGCAAATATTGTGATATTCTATTCTGAAATATGGTGATATTCTATTCTGAGATATCGCGTTATTCTTTACAGCGATTTCCTGACATTCCGCTCTGCAAATATTGTGATATTCTATTCTGAAATATGGTGATGTTCTTTTCTGCGATATCATGATATTCTCTTCTGAGATATCACGTTATTTTTTCCTGCGATATCATGACATTCCGCTCTGCAAATATTGTGATATTCTATTCTTAGATATCGCGTTATTCTTTACTGCAATTTTCTGACATAATATGGTGATGTTCTATTCTGCGATATCGTGATATTCTCTTCTGAGATATCACGTTATTCTTTCCTGCGATATCCTGACATTCCGCTCTGCAAATATTGTGATATTCTCTTCTGAAATGTGGTGATGTTCTATTCTGCGATATCGTGATATTCTCTTCTGAGATATCACGTTATTCTTTCCCGCGATATCCTGACATTCCGGTCTGCAAATATTGTGATATTCTCTTCTGAGATATCGCGTTATTCTTTCCTGCGATTTTCTGACATTCCATTCAGCAAATATTGTGAAATTCTATTCTGAGATATCACGTTATTTTTTCCTGCGATATCCTGACATTCCGCTCTGCAAATATTGTGATATTCTATTCTTAGATATCGAGTTATTCTTTACTGCAATTTTCTGACATTCCGCTCTGCAAATATTGTGATATTCTATTCTGCGATATTGTGATATTCTATTCTTATGCTATTCTATTCTGAGATATCGTATATTTTAATCGCAACCAGGATGTGATAGCAATCAGGCAATCTCCCATGTGTACACAAATCTCGATCAAGATAAGGCATAAATTTATCGATGATCAGAAATAATTTGTGATGACCAAAATAAAACAATAATATGAAAGTTGCCTCAATTAAAAATAAAATAAAATTAGTATCCTGTTGTTTTTTCTCTGCAATTAAAATCAAAACTATTTTTGACAGCAGCTGCTGTTGGCTGCCGTAATAAACCATTTGCAATGAGCAATCGACAATAGCCTCCGACATTTTCCCCATTATGATTCGTTCAAAGATCACGGACAGTTTTTTCCCACAATTGTATGAAAAGTAATTTCTTCAAAATAGTGAATTAATGTTTCCTAAAATATAGAATACACTGGTAGTGGTTTGGGACCTAGCACTGGTAGTGGCCTGGAACCTAGAGAACCGATACCTAAAACGTATTGGATTGGCCCTGGTGCTTGCCTTGGACCTTTTGGCAGTTTTCAAACCCCTGATGGTCAAGTCGCCTGGCTTGGGCTTCCATCGGCTGCTCAGACCTCTGCCAGCCTCAACTGTTACATCCGTTAATGACTCTTAAAGTTTGCTATGAAAAAAATATCGTAAAAACTAAAAACTTTCCTTTCAGTAAGTCTTAAAATCTCTAATATAAGCAGGGGCTTCCGGAAAAGTAAATATCAATTATATTACTTTGTCATTTTTTCTTGCTCTAGGGACAGGGGTCGAAGTGGGAAAAAAATGATAGCTTTACTTATCCTAAAGCCTGTGATATATAAAGATCGAACGTGATATTTTTGTTGGCAATGCTAAAAATGATGCAATGTTGGCGGATGTTGGTAAGAAATAGTCTTCAGCAGCTAAAAGACAATTTAAATAAGTTTATTAGAGTTTGTAGCCTTGTTTTTTTGTGACCCAATCTCCTTACTTTCATGCCAATTTTCATAAACCCATTGATTTTCGTTTCGATAATTAAAGAGTGAACGGACATAAATCAAGCTCGCCCAAAAATAAGTTCAAATTCTATTCAAATTGCACAGCAATTGAACAACCAATAATCATGTGGAATGTCCAGTGACAAAGGAGCATATTATTCATATTTTTAATACATATTATTCATTTTACTTTTATGATATCACTAGTTCAAATACAATATAAAAAACAACAATAAGTATAGTAAGTAATAAAGGAATAAGGCATCGATTAAACTTTTGATGTAAAATTTTTAATAATGAGAAAATTGGAATTTTATCTTTATTTCTTAATAAATTTTTTTCAAAATATGAATGACTTAGTTCCTTGGCATTGCTTTTCATCAGACCATGATCTGACTATTCGTTTCTGGCATGTTCTCTGAGAATCTAGGGCATTTGCATTGTATATGTTCCATATATTCATCATGTACTCCACACCTTCAGCACAGTTTGTTTTTAATTATACCTTTTGTTTAGTTTTAGTTTCAATCTGGCTCATTCGTAT
The DNA here is from genome assembly GCA_036873815.1 of Phacellophora camtschatica. Taxonomy (NCBI): domain Eukaryota; kingdom Metazoa; phylum Cnidaria; class Scyphozoa; order Semaeostomeae; family Ulmaridae; genus Phacellophora; species Phacellophora camtschatica. Next base: position 25,661 of record JAYJMH010050203.1, on the reverse strand, counting down.
TTTTAATATATTCTTTTATATTAAATGGGTCTTCTTTAATGAATCAAAGTTTTGTCCCATTGTAACTCATCATATCGCTTTTAATTAATGACTTTATTCTATTCTTTATTACCATTTTTCATTCTTTATTTGATAGTTTATTGCTTTGCTTTTCTGATAATTCTATGTGAAATTGTTTTAAGACTTTTTTTAATTTCATAATGCCATTTTTTATAACGGAGGGTATGTAACTTTCATCACTAAATTTAAGAGAGTGTTGGTATAAACAAACTAAGAAAGATTTAAAAGAACTTAACATAGATTTAACAGAAGAACAAATTAAAAACATGTCAGATAAAGAATGGAAAAAAAATGATAAAACACAACATAATAACATCTTTTGAAAATGATATAAAAAAACAGTGGAACAAAATTAAGATTTATAAAAAGTAACTCCTTTGGACTAAAAGAATATATTAAACACAGTGCTCTGGTGCAAAACTGTTAAAGCTAAAACTAAACATGATTGGATTAAAAACAAATTAAAAAAAGTAAATATGATAATCATTTATGCAGAAGGTGTGGAGCACATGAGGAATACATAGAACATTTATGGGAATGCTCCCAATTTGCAGATAATAACTTGCCCAAAATAAATAGTATGCACAAAAGCAACCCAAAAAGTTTGAAAAGAATAAATGAACATGCAGATAAATTCTGTCTGATAGACTAAATTACCTTATACCTGTGTTACTACCCTATACACCTAGGCACAGTAACTGCTCCGAAATGGAGATGCGATTCATTATTATTATTATTACTCAGAACGCCAATATTTGGGGTCTTCTGAAATTTTACACGAAATTTATATTTAGGGTCTGTAAATTCAATAAAAAGACAGTAATATTTTATATTTGTGTATCCAAAAGAAGAGAAAACCGAAAAATTACTTACTGGGAAGCTAAAAATCATTTACTATTTGAGTTGGCTTAACATTTGGGTGGTAAATGTAGGCACGAACCCCCCCCCCCATTGTTAAAAGATAATTATTCAGAAAGTAGTTTCATATGAGATCAGGATGAGTTATGCACATCACTAGATTCTAGTTACAAATATTTACATAAAGTCTTAACGCTACTTCATAAAATGCACTATTTATTTAAGTCAAATTCAGACCTGAATATCAACCCCCCAGACATATTCAAACGATTTGATTGACTTTGCAATCATAGGGTAGGGAATTTGATCCGAAATAAAAAAAGAGGTTGGGGAATTTGACACCAATCAGGGCATTTGAATTTGTGTTATAATGCGAGATAAATTCAAGGGCAAAATTGACAAAGTTAGGAGAGTTTAAGGGAATGAGCTACATAGAAGAAAAATTGTTTGAATCTATACCAATAAGAACTCAGTAAAATTGTGGTTCTGTGTTGGAAGGCAAAGGTATTCTACAGCAACATCTTAATTTCCATTGTGTCCTTGTACAAAAATTTTTGCGTTTCATGCCTAGAGGGCAGGGCGTTTAGTGCAATTCGTTGTTCTCATGCAAAAACATTTGAAATTTATTTCTAGCAGTGAGCAGGGAATTTGCGACAATCAAAAATATGAAAATATAAATGCCCAGGGGTAGGTCCCGGTAAAGGGTGATATCTGGGTGTCAATTTGACTTGACTTGTACATTATAAAGTTATGGATATTACATTTTCACAATATCTACAACATAACAAAATAACATAACAAGTATGCCTGCTATACAAGAATTGCTACAGTATGCCTCCATATCAAAAAAGGAAATAAAATAAAAGTCCAAAAAAAATACAAAACAAGATTTGTAATAGACACATGTAAACAAAGAATATTTGTAAATCTGACTAAACATATCAATAGTAAACTAATAGATATCTAATAAGCATTGCAGCATGCAAATAACAATTATGCATAATAATTCAATTTTTTCTCCTTGGACATACTGTTAGCAAAAATAAATACCATGACATCTGGTATTTTATCATACAAAATGCTGATATTCACTTTGTATTAGATTTGCTGCAACTCAATCCAATCTAAAAAAAATTATCTGTTCACAAAATACTAAATTTCGACACTCCCGCAAAGTTGTTACACAACCCCAGAAATCCTTACACCATTAAGCTAATTCTTCCAGAGTAATCCTGCATGAATTAAAAACCAAAAAATCTTCAAATTGCACAAAAAATAAATCTAACGGAACCCCATCAAATACAAAGTAGCTTCAGCATTGTGGGAACAAAGCCTCAATTAACATCATTAAACAAAATGCTTTGAATTTTCCAAATTAACAGTTTCACAGAACCATACTGGTATCATATCATAGCTTGTCATCTGCACACAAACAGTTTCTGCAGAGTTTATCTATTGTCAAATAACCCCAGAGCATCATTCATGATGGATATTATGTAAATAAATCTTAAAGTCACATTGAAAATGTGAAAACTACAGCAGTATACTATTAACATTTAGGCAGCATCATTTTTTTAAAGTTGTCATTTTGTTGCATATGTTTTGTATCCTTCCAAAGATGTCATCTGTGTTGAATCAGATCCACGACTTGCTCTTGAGACCTTGCGTGTGGATACCTTGGAAGACTGCACTGAACCAGCTAGTACTTTCGTTTTTGGGAATTTGGCTGCATAATTTAGCAAACATGTCACAAGCATCAGAAGAACGTGTACCATTACAGGACCTGCTATGATGATAATTGATGTTTGCCTCAGGCATTTCACACCTGTGCATTTCAAATGTGGGATAACTTTAACTAGAGCAGATTGGTTCACTTTAGTATATATCAATGCAATGAACAAGTAGACCAAGTTCAAAACCAGGGGATATGTTATGTGCAGTAGTCTGACAGGGATTCTATTGAAAATAGTGTCAATTAAAAGAAGTACAGGTGTCACTCCATATGTGTTTAAGCACAATATTGCATTGCCTTTGCTGGAAAAGAATATAGATTTTCCATAAATCAAAGCAAAGATTGCAAATGTGAAATTAAGATTTACAGCCAAATCAAACATCAACCATTGTAGTTTGTGATACCAAAATAAATTCACCAATTTTGCTGGTTCTTCTTGTGTCGTTTCTTTGTATACTTGATTGAATGATGCATCAATCAACCTCTCTGGAATCTCAAGTTCACTGGAAAATGGATTTTGCTCTGCATCAGAAATTGTCTCAAGTGTTGGACTCTTGTACAATCTTCGCTTGCTAGCTGTTGTTGAAAATGTTTCTCTATGGGTACTAAATTTTCTTATTTTCCTGAAGAATGATACCTCTGTAGCAACAGCACTGATAAAAAAGTACATAGCTGCTATAGCTTGAGAAAACATAGGCATGTTACCAAGAAATGGAGCTTCTGACTCAAGTCCGCTAGCAACTGCAAATGCAGCCATGTACAATGCAAAGAGGCTTCGGAATATGACAAGGGCTATTTTTGGGAACCATGAAAACTGTAACAACAAAAATTAACAAAATAGATAAAAATAAATAAATAAATGAAGAAAAGACCTTTGATTTATGAACATATTGCAAGATTATATTTCTATGCCATAAGAAAACCAAGGAATGATCCTTGAGGCACAACCAAATTTCAGACCAGTCAACTTTCATAAATTATTTTGCTGGATATTTTTTATTTATATTGTTTTCCCATTGTTCAAGATACAAAAGCCTATTGTTATCCTATTGTCTGGAGGAGGTTTGAACTATTCAGAAAATTTTGACATGTCTTGGTCTGAAATTATTTCAAAACAACAACTCTTTGCTCTTTGCCCAAAAGGACACTGCCCCAAAATTTAAAACAAATGGGAAGTTTTTTGAATTTATAAAATTTTAATTTAATAAATAAATTTAATATAATTTAAATTATTGAATTTGCGAAAAACATCTTTTTAAAACATTTTCACAAATAATTCTGCCTGAAAATTACATATACATATCCTTTCGAAGTCTCGCAGCAAGACTTGACTCTGCAAAAAAAGAGAAGGTGATAGGCTGGGGGTGTACTCACTTTTGAGCTTGTGAAGTCGCTTCGGTTTGCATACGAAAATCCAAGCTTTGTTAACTTAAATTGTCCTCGCATCCACCAATGGATGTCTATCTTGTTGATGCACATGATTTAAAGGTTGCTTCGGCAAATTTCGGCGGATAATCTTCGGTAAAGCGAAGCTGCAAATTTTACTAAAAGTCAAGAAATCATTTTGCAACTGTTGTTTCGAGTACAACAAACGATTAGTCTGATAACACCTTCCTCTCGCTCTTTATTTTCTTGATTTCAGCAGATGAGATGAGCACAAGCAACCAACCCATGTAACAGCAGCTGTAACAGACTATAACGCAATCAGATGAACTGTTATGCAAAGAAGAATGCAATGGTGGATTGAACTTGGCTATTTCTTCTGCACTTTTGTTGCAAAGTTCTCTTCGTTTTACGTGTCACAGAACAACCAGGCAGGCCATGGAGTTTTGCTTTGAGATACACACCGACTTCTTCACATGCTCAACAAAGAAAAGAACGAGACACATGTACAAATCCGGGGGTTGTCGTTTCTCAAACACATACACTATCTTAGAATTTAGAAGAAAGCTGCTCAAATATTTTTCAACAAACATTGGCAAAGGATTATTTATTGCACAATCGAGAATTATTTTGTAGATACTTTTGTAATCGTGAAGTTTGAATATTAAATATGTCATTTTTAAAATAAATTCCTGTGCCTAGCCCGCGAAAGTCTCGAGATGACTTGTATGTTTCCAGCAGGGGACACGGGTCATACAGTTTCAGGCTGGTTTGGCGCAGGGGGGGGGGGGCATCAGGGCGACCCCGGTCCTTCCTCTCGATGTGGCCACACCTCACGATTCTTTTTGCCTTTGCCTGGAATTACATAGAGTTAGCAGCTCTCCTCACACTTTCACAGCAAGTATGACCTTGGTGGGATTCGAACCCACGATCTTGAGATCATGAGTCCGGCGCCTTAACCACTAGGACATGCTTGCTCCTCAACGTACAAATTGTCGAATTAGCTCTTTATATATTTCTCATTGTTTGTTGCTTACTTGCATTCTTTAAATCTGTATTTTTATTTTCTTATGTGCATTGCTGTATTAATTTTAGACGTTTGAGTTATAAAACGTTAATTGGAATTCAGTGAGAATTGAAATAAAAACTGAACTGCAACAATTTAATTTGTATTGCAATTTTTATGCAAAAGTGGAAGCAAGCGTGCTGGTTTCAAAAATTGGCTGTTTAAAGAGGAAAGTCGTTTAATTTGTAAGAATAATAATGATGAAGAAATTAAATTTTTTGTTAAAATGGGTTTTTTGAAGGAAGTAATTTAGTTTAGTTTTTGAAAATAATTCTTAAAACGTTTTGAAAATAATCTAAGCTCGTGGTATGACGAATACCTGAAAAATAATCAGTCATGTTTTGTGCCAAGTAATCCAAAGAATTACTTGTAAATATTTTCGCAGTTGTGTTTTGAAAAGTTTTTTACGAGAAACCCGTTTATAGGAGAATTAGAAACTGTAGTACTATTTGGGCAATGGCTTGAGTATGAGAGGTTATCATTAGAATGGAGAATTAAGGCACTTCTCTTTTTCCCCGATAGCCTGGCGTTCACCTTAGGCTCATGAAAGGTTCATGAAAGTCTAAACAGGAGATTGAGTACAGCAAATTGATTATACCCTGACACCCCACCCCATGACACGCAGGAAATGGAGGAAGAGCGTCATAAATTGTGAGTCATACAGTTTATTCAGTACACTTGAATAGGACCACAGAGTAGTAGCTGCTACAGCGGTTGAGCCCGAGGGCACCAAAGCCCAGGTAGCCAGTACCGCGAAAGGTATATGTATGCATGGAGTCAGCTGATGACAGACCCCCCCCATTTGCAACAAAACTATGCAGTAGATATCAAGAACAGATTTCGCGTACTAAAGTTTGAAAGAAGGAGCAGTGCTTAGACCCCTGGATCACTAAGGCAACAGGGGAGACGAAGGCAGCATATAAGGACTTTGTTACTAACCAACAAGGAGAACGTTTCAAACAGAATTAACCCGTAAGATCAAACTCGTCTCAGGTCTGTCCTAGATTTTTTGCCTAAAACGTTTCAGATTGAATTTTGCGAGAAGTGCAGAACGGTGGGACAGATAGAGATAGTACCTCCGTCTGAGGAGGATTGGGGGAGGATTATATAAGGAGTCAAGGAACGGAATCTGTCTGCTGTGATCACCGTTATTGACTTCAGAAAAGCATTTTGATACCATGCATCGATAAAATCTGATTAGCATACCTCCGACCCCATACCAGCGGTCTAGATTTTGGTCTAAACTGCGTCTTTGGATCTCCTAAATCATAACCTTTTACGAAATGAATTCAATAGTGCTTGGAAACACACTCAGAGAAAGAAATCTAAAGACTGAAAATTAAACGATTATTTAAGGATGCAGCCACTATGAAGTGCTTTCTCTTTTGTCAGCATTTGTGCCAAAATCTACTAAAATCAAACAGCAAGTTCAGTTTTCAAAAATTTATTCATGGACAACTGATTTTCAAAATTCTTTTTGGTAAATAATGTATGGAACACCGCCGTGATTAAAAAAAATCCTACAACACGATCGCGTAGGCCAAAATTAAAACCTCTGGTTTTGAGTGGGAGATAAATTTGAATTTTAAATGTTGCTATCTCAATTCTCAAACAATTAATATCAACAAACCAGATTTTTGTTTTTAAGTCGACTATAGAGGATTACCTAAAAAATAATTTTTGACAGGTTTGAGCGATATTCTCAACACTAGCCTTAATCAAACCCGTTACCAAATTTTTGGGACACCTGGTACTCCAGGCATATGATGTACCAGAGAAGTTAATAAATGGCGATCGCTGCAAGCTAATCCAAAACTCAAGTCATATCTCCAGATGGTGGTGAGCGGTGGTGAGGTGGCACTATTTGAGGTTATGACTGGTGTTCTCCAGGGTGATAAATTAACCCCTTTCTCTTTGTTGTGTTCTGGATTACGCTTCAAGGATGGAAATAAACACCAGAGAAGAGGAGATGGGCTTTACATTGGTGTGCCAAGGAAGAGCCGCAGAGTACATCTGGTCACAGATCTGGATTTTTCAGGCGATATTAGTCTGGTTTTAGACACAGCGGAAAAGGCAAGAAAGCTTTTAGCTGAGGTGGAAAAGGATGGAGTGAAAGAATATCGGGCTCGTACACAATCCCGAAAAGACAAAGAGATGGCATTTAACAGTGAGGACAGGAGTGTAACCACCAACGAAATGGACAGTTCTAGAGGTGATTGACGTCAAATACCTTGATGCATGGATAGCATCAACTAAACAAGATTTGACCATCAGAAGAGCTCTTGCATGGAGTTCACTACATGGCATGAACAATAAGCTCCGGAGGCGTCTGTTTGTAGCAACTGTTGAGTCAGTGCTGTTGTATGTAATTCTGCAACATGAACATGAACAGTATAACAAGAGTAAGCCATTTATGGTGTATACACACAAATGCTGCAGATGGCGCTAAATGTCAGTTGGACGGACTGCATCAAGAACACACTTTTATACCTATGCTAAGACCTCACAAGAGTGACAGACAAAATACGAGGAAAAAGGATGAAACTGGCCGGGCATTGTGTAAGGCATCCAGAGCTAGCAGGAAGCTGATTCAACTTCTCATTAACAATGTTATTTTGTATTATCCACACTGCAAACATCGACTGAAACCTGGTCTCAGAGCATTATAGACTCAAATTACCTTTTATTCTATAAAATGGATTGCAACCAAAAAAACCAAAAACAGATTCCTCACCTCTATTCTCTATCTCTAAGAATTTCCTAGAGTAAAGCTTAAGAAATTTTCAAGAAACATTTAGTTCCAAAATCGTTCCAAAATGGGTACCTATTGGGTCTCTGATAAAAAAAATTTAAATTCTAAGGTTTCTTTGTTGAGTTTTCAAACGTGTGAAATTTTTTTGGGTCGCTCGCCCTCTTTTGTTTCATCTAGGTTACTCGGTGTTGACTTTACAAATTGTGGTGAAACAAAGCAAACGAAAAAATAATCCATTGACTTCATATGTACTGATGATTGATTACTGATGAATGCTGATAAATTTCATTGGTACCTGATGATTACTGATGAAGCAAATAAATTTTTTTAAGGCTCTTTGAAATTAAATAACGCAATCTATATTGCCCCCTGATTTGTCTAATGGTCATATCTTGAAATGTTCGTGCAGCCACAAGGAATTGTTCACCAAAACATTGGCGGCCTTGATTTAAAGCCAACAACTAACAGCCGCGAGCCTTTAAATTTTTTGTTGGCCGTCGTGGTGCTGTACCTGTTCACAATGCTGTTCACCGGCTGCTGCAGGCCTGCCTATGCAACACCGGAGGAGATTAACAGCGTGGAGAAGCAATTTTCTATTCTTCTTGTTGTTCCATTGTTGCGTCTGGCGTGGCGTAGACATGGATTGATTCTACCCTAACTGGCGGATAATTTTGTCAATTCTTCTATTTTGGCATTTTTCTAGAAAGAAGAATTTTTGGTTTTTTCAAACACGGGCGGGGGATGTGAAAACATTAGATCTTGTAGAAGAAATGTTTTTAAAAAGGCCCTTATTTGAGACCAAGACACGTAGTTATCAAACAAAGAAGGTATTTTCATATTGTTTTCTGGCAAGCTTAGCTGCGCGCATGCCAGAGTTTTGCAGTTTACACTTTTACAGCAAACATACCATGTTTTTTTTTACTATGCAATCATTTTTTCAACACGCACATTACGAAAACCAGGTATATATTGTACAGGATAAAAAGTCTTCACTGAATCGATCATCTAACACTATGTCCACTCCATTAATATTATTAAACATTATGTAAGCTTCACTAAAAATTTCAAAAGTTTCTCAGCAATTTCTCTTTCACTAGTAAAAGTTTCTTAAATTTTCGTGGGTTTCACCAGTGAATTTCTTATAAAAAGTTTCTTTATAAACAAAAACGTGTATGGTGTGTCGTCCGTCATCTTGGATGACCGCATTCATATGATAAAGAGGGTTCGGAGAGCAACAAGGAGCCGCTTTAATCGTGAGATGCATTGAAATATTCAATAGGGGATTCTAAATTCACCATTAATTTTTGAAACGAAAAGAAAGCAATTCAATGGTGAGATGCTATTTTCATGAAACTATTCAAGTTTAATCTGTCTATAATGGGCATAGAAACAAGCAACACACTACAGTAAATATAAATTTTACAAATATTTATTAGCCCACAGCACACTGCATATGTGCACATTTAAGAAACTACAGGGTGATTATTGGCAAAAAGGACAAATTATTTTGAAAATTGATTTATTTAAAGAGCGTATTTAAATGCTGGAAATCAAGGAGTATTGTAGCCTGCGTATAACCGGTGGACGCAGGCTTAGGGTTAGTTTAGTCATCACTGGCTGCACTGTGCTGTACGCAGGTTACGAGTATTGCTGTGACTTTCTTCCACATTTGTTTGTATTGGCAGCATCCTCTCAACAAAATATTAAGAAAACACAGCTGATTTTCTTTCTGTACATATTGACGTTTTGAAAACAATCAAGAACAGGAAAAGAAGGTAAGAAACGCCAGTAGGTTGGCTAATAACATAATCATATTCCAGGATTCGGTTTGTATAACCACTTGTAGAACAACGAAATTATGATTTTAAATTTTGTAACAACGAACGGCCATAATTTTAAACTGGTTAATAAATTAATGCAATTTTTATTTCACAAAATGAACAAAAAGTAGCGTAATGCATAGGGTGTCTTTGTCTTTGCCAAGAATGCCTTTGCTGGTTTGCTCCAAGCTGGAATTATTTGCTCCTAGTCTATTTCGTTTCGTTAATCAGGGTCACCTCCTCCGCAGTGACATATTAATTTTTTTACCGATTAACGAAACGAAATAGACTTAAAGCAAGTCTAACATGCAAATGGCTAGTTTTGCAATAAAAATGTATGTCCAATATGTATTGCGTTATACTATTAAAGAAGTCCACCTGAGATTTCATATAAAATTGATTTTTTCCACATTTAACAAACATTGGCGAAACTTCACAGCTGGTAAATTTTCTGGCACACCGTTTCGAAAGTAAACGCTTAAAAAACCCACCCAAACATTACTTTTTTCAGCACACTTATCTAGTGTTACTAGTACTTTCTGTATGCAATTTCTAATGTCTTCAAACACACCCAGAAACTGCAAACTTAAAAAAGATTAATATAAGAAGAGCAATCATTAAAAAAAATACCTACATTTGGAGGGTTATCAATATCAGTTCAAATCAATATTAGCAGGTTAAAATAAGAACAAACATTAAGTTTTACTAACATATTTACATATTTACTAACTATTAAAAAACACAAAAGTGAAGAAACTGTGGATAAGATGAATTTGCTAATAAGTAAATTCAAATACAAACTTGTCTTGTTACCAATCATTCAATGACTTGATCAATTTTCACTGCAAATTTTACTCTATCTGATCTTTAATTTAACTATCTTATCTTTGATGTCTCCAACAATGCTTATGGTTGTGAGCTTTTCCACCTGCACAACAGCCAGGGCTGGCCCCAGACAATTGTGAAAAAGGGTGTGACCAAAAATTTGCTTAGTTCAATTTTGCCAACTAAATTGGTGAAATTGGAGATTAAATACTGTTTTACAGTTCCAGTGGGTGTCACACCCCCACATTCCATAAGGCACACCCCACACACCATGACAACAGCTAGTGATTGTTTATGAAAAAGCTTTACCTTGTTCAGTTACTACAATTGTGAAAGGGGGTGTGACCAAAAATTTGATTATAATTATATTTGTTGATAAATCGTAAGTTCAGCTTTGCCAACTAAATTGGTGAAATTGGAGATAAAATACTGTTTTACAGTTCCAGAGGGTGTCACACCCCCACACTCCACGAGGCACACCCCATACACCATGACAACAGCTAGTGATTTTTTATGAAAAAGCTTTACCTTGTTCAGTTACTACAAAAATAAGTTTTAGACTTCAGTCTGGAATTTAAGGATCAATTAACCTAAAGATCTGCAATGACATAAGGATTATTTAACCCCAAAATCATTAGTCATTAGAAAAAGTCATTAGACCATTTCTATGATTTTTCATACAATCTATACACATTGATTCCAGAATAAATAAAGTACATGTCAGTAACTTAAACTCTGAGTATCTCCAAATGGTTGCCATAGCAAATGGCAATCCAGTCAGGTTGATTTGATGCCCATTGAATTTGGTTGATCTCTCCTTCAGCTGTGTATGCCAAGATTGGATCCTCAATCGCACTTGGCATTTGTTGAATATCCCAAATCAATGCCTGCTGATCATCTCCTGCTGTGCAAATATGACATGATGAATGTGGTGCCCATGCAATGCCATTTATGGATGCCCTGTGGTTGCTTAACCTTGCCACTGGTGTGCATGGAACTCTCATATCAAGGATTATGACTTCCAAGCTATCAAGGCCAAATGTAGCAAGATAGTTGGGATCTTGTTTATTCCATGACAATCGAAGCAATGATGTATGTTGTGGATCTTCATAGATGATTGTTGAATGTTCTAAATGTCTTAAATCAAACATTCGCACAGATCCATCAGCACCAACAGAAGCAAATAAATCTCGGCCACCACATGCACGACTAAATGCAATATCATACACTTCTTTGTCATGAGCAATTAGCTGTGTTTTTACGTGACCCTGCACTCTACCAATTGGTTGCCCTGTTTCCAATCCCCATATTGTACAAGTTGTGTCAATACTTGATGTTCCAAGGAGGTTAGGGTCAATTTCATTCCAGTCAAATGATGTCAAAGGAGCACAATAGTCTGAGTTTTTGTTGTTGTTTAACAAAGATTCTAGTCTGACCTCCTCTGATCCAACACGCCACACTCTCAGATAATCTCCAGACGTTGCTACAAGATCTGGATATACGCCTTTACTGTCTGGAATCCAAATGATCTTAGTTGTTGGATATGGATGATCAAATGTTGCTCTTGTTGTAAATTCCCCATTGTCTTCATCTAGTTGAACGATTTGCACCTTGTTGCTGTATTCTTCAACAAAACTCCCAAGAGCAAGTCTGAACCTTTTGTCTGGACGAACACTCCAGTTCATCCCATAAAGTGACCAGGGTGCATCATACTTGTAAATTTCTTTTCTTTTGCCTCCAAATATTGGTATCTGACCACCAGTTGGAGCTTGCACAATTGCCATGTTGAAGTAAAAAAAACGTATTTTTGTGTTGAAACACAATACAAAGCATGCACTCGCTGTCAAGAGTGATGGTGCTGTGTGCAAATACGAATGATATGATGGCCTAAATTTGTTCTCGTAATTAAATTACTTCGTGCTTTTTTTTTTATCACTGAACAAGTTGATTTAGCTCTTTTTCAATTAATAAACAAGACAATGAATATGTGAATAATAGCATTGAAAGTATTAGCAAAACCTTGCAACTCGTCTTGTTCTGCAACAGCAAAAGGAACAGTTCCTTCTTCTTTGCTTCACAACAGGCTCAGAGCACTTCTCTTTGACCGCCATCAATGTTTGGAAGAATAGAACACAAGAACGCCTCAGTCTTCACCAGTCCCCATCTCTCAAGGTGCGCATGACCAACAAAAAAAATGCCTAAATCAAATTTTGAATGGAATATGAAAAATTTTATTTTTAAGCTAAAACTAACTAGCACATTTCATATGAACAAATGGAGGGTAAAGTAAAAAAGTATTCTTAGTTTTGTTGAGTTTTGTTACAAACTTTCCAATCACAAAAACACTGCAACGAGACGCTGTGGAGGCATTTTCATTGCTACTGTGAAGGAAAATTTTGTTTCAATATCAAGTTTGCGGGAAATCAGTAATGGCTGTGGGCAGAGTTCACAGCTTCAAGTTTGGCCCTCATCTAATCCACGAAGGAGTGGTTTTCTTCAAGTCGAAATTGTCGTATGCTTTTGTAAACATTAAGCCAGTTGTTCCTGGTCGTATCTTTTTTATTTATGATTATGAAGATGAAATTTGTTTTTAAATCATTCATTTTAACAAAAATTAGACAAGCAACTGCACTGCCTGCAGTTTATCTTTATTTAGGCCATATTATATTTAATTGTTTATTTATTGTATTATTGGTCAATTTGATCCGTATTCAATGTTTTCTTTGCACCTTTTCAATTTATCGTCGTAAGCATGCATGTCTGTGTAAAGGATGTGTAAAACTGGGATAATAATGTAATTACTAACAAATCTCCTCAGCTTATTATTACAATCTTACTTTTTAAAATATTTTTGCAGTAAAAAATCACAAAATTTGAGACAATTTAGCTGTTATTTGATGTTTTCCCTGCCAATACAAACAAATTAGCTAGCAACATAACAATAGATAAAGCAAACTGGAATACTACTGGAATGCATTACCAAACTTTATCATCACAGTGAAATCTCTACTGTATACAGGAAACTGAAATGGTTATGACAACTTTTAGTCATTTAAACCATGAATGAGTTTCATTACTAATTTTTCTGAGCACAAAGGAAACATACAATGCCTCTCTTTACATACATTTTCATCATCATTTTTCATTATATACAATTGTACCACAGCTTAACAATATCCATTCAGATGTTTTGGTAGCCTCAATCAGAGAAGCAGCAAGATTTTCTGATTTAAATCAAGAAGAAGTTCAAGATCTATTTATAAGCACACAACAAGTTTCTAATGTCATTCAGAAACAATTTAATGCATCTTCATTATCAATAGCCATTCAGGTTGAAAAATAATTTTATGCGAATTATGCTTCTTATTTTTTGCAAATTAATTTTATGCAAATTATGCTTCTTTTTTAGTACAATTAAAATATCACAAACTAAGATCTTGATGTTAATTGAATATACAAATAAAGTTGCAAAAATTTTTTTTCAAAATATTAGTGCTTAATAAAACAGTAAAAATTCTTATCACCTGAATATAAATTATACTTATTTTGAACATAAACACATAAAAATAGCACACTTGTATGAGAAAATTTGATAGAGAAAGGTTCATGAACTTTTTATTTCAACAGGATGGCCCTGAAGCAGGACAAACAGTTGAAGTTAGTATAATATATTATACCATTCACAAGAGGAGTAACAGTGATTATGAAATGAATACCAAATGTGGGTAAAATAAACAGTTAAAAAATTATCAAATATGGAAGAAACAACTTTTTTGTTGGCAAATACGTTCAATTTTTGTTTCTATATTTTCAGCATGTTCATGTGCATATCTTGCCAAGGCATAAAGGAGATTTTGAGCATAATGACGACATTTACAAAAAGGTAAAATATTACACACAATTAACCAATCATTATATTGAAGGGTCACCCTCCTAAAAATCGATTGAGAATGAAATGAAATTTTAATTTTAATAAACTTTGAGTGAGTAAAACTATCTTTGTTTGCAGGGCTATACCTCAAAATCAGCAAGGCAACAAGTCTCAAATTGTTAACAAAACAAATTCCAAATGACAAACTTAGAGTTTTGGATATCATCCAGTCTAGCGACTTACTTTTAATTGTCCAAAACTTGAAATTAAAATTTCAAGTCCCAAAGGTTGTTTTAATGGCAATTTGGAAGTTTAAAATTTGGGAAATCACTGATCAAACTCCCAAATCGGGACCGGAGCAAGTAGTTTGTTTTAATGTCAAAACATGCACTGGAAATAAATGGTGTTCCTTTGAATTAACTTGATAGCTGACAAATAAGGGCAATTTTAATTTCAAGTTTCGGAAACTATTAGTTTGCTCTTCGTCATGGTTTTGAAAATAATTTGAAATTTGTATCCTCAGCCTCACGGATTTTAACCTTCAGCCCTTCAAATGCAGACCTTTTTGGGTTACCCAATATTATTTTCTGAAGAAAAAGATGAATGTTTTGCTTATTTCAGTAAATTTTAGTTGTTTGTTAGTTCATTATTCTGTGGGAATTTTATCAAAGAAAAGTCGATTTTACAGCAAATTATGGCACATTCAAGGACACAAACGTTGTTTTTAATGGACAATGTTGCTGAAAATGAATAAAAATCTTTAAGTAAATTTTCAACACGTAAAACGGAGGATTTAATTGCCAACAGTTACCAAGCAGCTTAACAATAAATACTTTCGGAAATAAATATTATAAGTTATTTGTCAGTTAAAAAAACCAAGAAACTTCCGAACTAGTCTGACTGTTGTACTGATTTTCTTTATAGCTTGAAGAACATGACAAAGATCTAAGTAGCTTAGCAACCGAGTACACGGATGAAGAAGCAAGGAATATAAAAGAAAAATGGAAAAGGAGAACTCACGAAGAAATGGCGAATGAAGCCACTGGATTAAGAGCATTCTTTACGAATGAAAACTCTTGAAATGGTAGTTATTAGATATTACAATGTTCGTTTTTGTAAAGGAAACGAGTGTATCAATGTATCTTTACAAGCAGCAAATCTGATTAACCCAGCAGTAAAAGATACGACCAAAAAAATGGAAATAACAACTTTCAAGTTTCAACTCGACCTTTCACTTTTTCACAATTTTATGTTATTTTTTTATTTGTAACAAATTAAGGAATAAACAAATTATGGAAAGATAGACGAGATAAATGAATTAATGAGTTTTGATATTGATGAAAAACGTTTGACCAACAAGGTTTTTTACATAAGGAAGAATAAATATAAAAATCTACGTTAAAAAATTTAAGGACAGAATCCCATGTAATTACAGAGTTTATCGCTTTGCACCATCATTTTCACTGCTTCTAAGAACTGACTTTGAGCTTCCAGGAATTTGTTACACTGAAAAAAATTTAAAATTTAAAATGCTATTTAATTAATTTTTGTGTTAAGCTATCGTTAAAGGTACTTATGCAGTCAGTGGGTACCAGATCAACCAAACGCTGGAGAATTCGCAAAACCGAAGAGTAAAGCGTTTAGTTAAGCCAGTTAAAATTGTTATACAATGGCAGTTGATGAGCCTACCATAAGTATTATCAATATATT
Organism: Phacellophora camtschatica; assembly: GCA_036873815.1. Taxonomy (NCBI): domain Eukaryota; kingdom Metazoa; phylum Cnidaria; class Scyphozoa; order Semaeostomeae; family Ulmaridae; genus Phacellophora; species Phacellophora camtschatica. The sequence continues at coordinate 9,584 of JAYJMH010050203.1, read as the reverse complement.
ATTATCCCCACTGTACTATCGTTAGTTAAAAGTAATTTTGTAATTTAAGTAAAGAGGGCTTTCGGGTTTCATGTTTAAAACATGCGGGTTTATGGGTTTCGAAATGTTTCCCGGGTTGCGGGTTTGGCATGTTTTAGTGCTCCGATCTCGGGGAAAACATGTTGTTTTCCGGGTTTTTGAATCAAAGAATCGTCTTTCGTATGCTTAAAAAATGTAAAAAGAGGATAGTAACTGAAAACGAAAATGCTGTAAATAATCGAAGACTACTGGTGAAAATTCAAGATTTTTGTTCAAGAGTACCGTTTCAGGTGCTGTCTTTCTTTCTTCCCGGTCTTTCGGGCTTTTGCTAATTTTGGTCAGGGTTTGTGGGTTCGGGCACCCTCAAAGCCCCCCTAATTATTGTTAAGTGAAAATATGTTTTTCAGTAACTTAACCTGCATGGCAGGCTCAGAATAATCGTATCGTTCTTCTTTTTTTACTCTTTCTAGGCCTTTTTGTTCATTAATTGAAGTTGCGCATGTAGCCCTATCTGGTTTTATTCGAAACATAATATAAAATAATGCATTATTTTCTTGATGCTAATCCTTTAACACCAAATAATAATACCATGAATGGGTGATAAGGAAGGTAAATGAAATTAAAATTCAGAAAAACAAAATCTTTGACTTTCGATTTTTGAAATTCATTTCTTACCCGTTTATCTTTGACTTTTCTGCAGATGATCTCTGACCCTTCTTTAAAAGTAGAGATTGTTTCCAAGGCAAAGCTCAGCATCTTTTTTATTTTGTTTTGGTTGACATTTGTCTTACATAAACTGCAGCCATGTTGTTTATACTGTGCAAAAATATCGCAGTTGAAATTATGGCAGATGTGCTTGCGAAATAATGTATGGAGGATGATTTTGGTATCGACTGCATCATGAAGCATAGCACACTAAACAAATTAAATAGATATCTTTGAATACAGTTCTATCCTTTATTAAAGGCTGTAAAATTATTATGTTCATCTCCAATCACGTTACCCTGGGTACCAGAGCCGTGGATAAAAAGTCATAAAGGAAAAAAATCGTTATTTTTTTTTCATTTTTTCTTCTTCATATTTTTTCAGAGCTCTGGTACCCAGGGTACAACCACGTAAACACGAAGAAAGTCTGTCTAAAACCAAAGTTGTAGAAATCAAAGTTGTACAAATTCTCTGGTCCGGCTTGACATTTGTATCATGTGATTAATATCCTGAGAAATTATATATTTTAGAAACATACACGTTTTGCTGCTATGCTTTTGCGAAACCAAAAAACAATTTAATTTCAAAAAGAATACTTTCCAATAGATTTATTTACATGAACTGTAGTGAAAACAATTATGCTTTACTTAACGTCTTCTCAGATCGGATAGTTCTGTAATCAAGATTGTACAAATACTTCCATAATAGTTAAAAGTTCTTGTCAGATTCCATTTACTCTAGGGTTCCGAATAGAATTCCCCCCTGCTGCTAATTTCCGACCCCCCGTCCTTATTAAAACAATTAAATTTCCAGGTCATAGAGGTCATTTTTCAATACAGGATTTTTATTTTTCAAATATGTTTGAAATACGCTTCAAGTATATTTTGAAATACCCAGATAGCTAGATGTTGAAGAATTTGACCTGAAGAATTTGACCCCTCCTACTACTAAAGCCCTCCGGCTATTACATTTTTAGTATTTTTGCTATCCCCTCCTTTTTATTACGACCCCCTTCTATTCAGGACCCTAGAGTTAACATATTTTTAATAAAACTTTGCTCCGTGAAATTCAACTAAAATTCTCAATTCTCACCCTTTGTTTCAACTGTTTCTCGTTGGGTCCAATACTGTCACAAAATGATTTGAAATGTATCCGGCTAGATTCCAATGATGTTGTTTTATTTGTTATCAAATTCTCTATTTCCTTCGGTATCTTCTGACACAGACTATGGCAACGCCTCCAAGCAGGACTTCTGTTGTCTCTTCTTTTATTTTTTAACATGTTGAGAGGAGAGTAACACTGGGGGGAAAATTGATACATAGAGAAAAATATATTAAGGTGATAGCTTGAGTTACAGACCATTCAAAGGAGAAAGGGGAGCGCATGTAAATGAAGCACAAACACGTTGTCTAAAGTAATACAACTAGAAGTTTCAAACAACTTAACTTTCCCAAAATCTTGAGAAAATCTGAGAGCACTAAATCAGCCTCAGTTACACAGACCACTATCTCCTTCAAGTGGTCTGGAACTCAGGAATATAACGTCACTATAGTCCAAGGTTTGATCCAACAATCCATTTATTCATTTGTCTTATTAATGATCTTAGTTTCAGTCATGTCGATGAGATATTCGTTTCTCCTTTATAAAACTCAGTGATATAAAATCCAGCAATGTGACACAGAACCTCAACTAGCTAGTATAAACAAAATATGGATAATTGTTCGAACCAGCAATGGCTATTAATGTTGCTACCTTTAATGATCCCCTTACCTTTGCAGCTTTGTCAAGCACGAGAAAAGTAGACCTTAACTCAGGCATTTTCGCTAACATGCCTGGCTGCACAGACTGTGCAATGATGGAAATGATGTCGAAAGCTGCTTCGAAAGGACTTTTTGCACTACGCACAGATCCAAACGGGCATTCTTTGGCATGATTTGAAGGCCTGCAATAATCGATGGCTGCGCAAACTTGATTTGCGATGCGTTCTCCTTGTGGCGTCATTGTACGAATACTACTGATCACTGACTGGCACTGAAAAGGAAATGATTCAATCATGGGAAACTTTTTGCTTACCTTTGTTAAAAATTGCTACCGTCTGCAACAAACCGGAAACAAATTTATTTACTGTCAAAAGGATTGAAATTTTATTTTGTATCAAGACTTCAAAGAGCCTTGAGAAATTTTACTAGACTGATGCAAACTGTGTCATAAACCGCCCGATTAAATTATATTTCTTATGGTTGTAACTTTCGATCCTTGTAGTTGTAAGTAAATAAAGTTATTTTCGGTTGAATGCAACGAATTATAAAATACTGTTCTCACTACAAGAAGCGACTAATTTCAAACTTCTGCTGCAAGTATGTGGCCAGCAATAGATTTGGCTGATGATATTTTCCAGAATAAAAAAAGTGTTCTTAAATGTTATGGTTGGAGTAATGGCTCGCATATGGATGTTCGAATAAAACTTCATGGCATTTAAAATTACTAATGACATTTAAAACTCCCTCTTTTTGAATCACAATCTGATAAATTTTAGGAATACAATACAAAAAGTGTGTCATGTGGCTGCAGCAATCTTTGCTAATAATAAATTGTAAATTAAATAAAACTGCAAAAAGCCAAATGCTAAGAGTTTCGAGCTTTGTCGTTTATCATTCGATTTATCAGTAGTAAACAAAGTTAGGAAGAAAAATTTCTGATGCTGGAATAAAATTTTAAAAATAAAACTTACCAAAATTTCAGATCGTAAATCCACTTTGAGAATAGGACACAAACTATCCACTAACCAGTTGAATGGAATTCTCAAAAACTGAGCAATTGAAGTACCAGTTTTTACTTGATCTCGACACCAATGGCAAAGTTTCGCAGGTGAAAACATTTTATGGTATTGTTTTTGGTTACTTTGCACATCACTTCTAGCTGTACCAAGTGGTTCAAGAAGTGGGTCAATGGGTTCAAGAACAGGGTCAATGGGTTCAAGAACTGGATCATCGATAAGATCATCGTCGGAAAAGCCATTGTCACAAACACTGGTGCATATTTTCTCTGACGGATTGTTATTCAATTGTTGAGCAATTTCAGTTACTTGGCGAACTGACAAACTTTGGCACTACAAAATATTTATAGATACAGATTTTAAGAAAACAAAATTTCGAGGAAAGATCGAACATTGTGATGGAAGATCTATAAATAAAATGAAGTTGCTGTGCAGTGATTTAGTGTAAAAATAGCTCATGGGGTTTAGGGATCGTGGTGAGCGTTTTCTCCTTTTTGGTTTCCCATCACCCATGCATTTTTATTGTGTCCTACCTATTTCCGTGGTAGGACATAATAAAAATGCATGGGTGATGAGAAACCAAAAAACTGAAAACACACAAAGATAAAAAGACACGTGGGTAGATAGATGATGGGTAGCCAAAACCAAAATGGAGAACACAAACCACGATTCCTAAAGCCCATGGTTAGCTGTGAGGCCACATACCATTTCAAAGCTGGTTGGATCATTTTCTACACAAATCATTTCAAATTCTTTCTTCGCATTTGCAGCAGTGTAAATACCACGTGATTTGAACTTGTTAGCAATTTGTTGGCATGGTTTTAAGCAACTAGACTGAATTTGAGCGTGGATAACTGATGAAAAATAACATGCCACGAATAGTGACGCAATGATTCCAAGATTCATGATGAGCAATCCTTGTCGTACCTGAAAATAAAAAGAATACTTTATTTATATATATATTTTACTTGGCCTTTCTATGATTGGAGTAAGTCCACAGGCTTCAGGAAAAGTCAAATGTTTATTTCATTCCAACGACGTTTTTTCCCATTCCACTTGTCCTTCATTCTGTGTTTTTATTTCTGTCACAGGGAAACAAGAGGATGACAAAAATAAAAACACGGAATGTAGAACAGATTTTAGAACAGAAGATGGAATGAGAGAAATCCAAGTGGGAATAAAATAAAAACTTGACTTTCCCCCAAGCCCGTATGGTAAGTCCTCGCGGGCAAGCTCTCTATCTCTCTCCTTTTAAATACATGTTGTAAAAACTGAACACCCTTAACAATACGTATACGTTAACGATACTTTTTACTTTGTTCACTTCGGTAGTACTTTTTATGACACTTTTTATGTTGTTTATTTCTTCGTGAATTAAGATATATTTAAGAATGCTTCAACCTTTAGTATGTTGGCCATGTTTTGGTTAGCTAGTAATGTGCTTGAGTTCAGTATGAAAGACGAGTCTGTCAATCTTAAAAAGGAATTCCCTGCGTTGACGTAAAATATGTCTTACAGGAAAAGATTAAAGCTTTGCCTGGAGCAAAAAAGAAAGATAAAAACATATCCAGCCTAATTTTCTAATACTTTAATTAATATGGTATTATGGCAATGGAGAACTGTGGTGTAACTGTTGTTTGATACGATCTAACGAGGTTAAAAAGGAATGAAAATCTCCTTTATTTTATTTTAACATTTTATCGCAAATAAAAATAGCACGTTTTAAATCATTGATTAAGTTTCAAACCAAGAAAATAACCAAAATGTAGTTAAATCAAAAATATAATGTAATTTGGACATATCTGAACATACCAGATACGTGTTTACTCCACGAAATTTTCTCCAACCAATTAACGTAGGTGGAAAACACCGCAAAAAGTTAGTCTTCAAAGTTCAAGTATCGCGATAGACATTCGATTCAGATTACAATAAAAATCCAGAAATAAAATCCAAAACCAGAAATTAAAATCCAAAACAAGAGAAGAGGCTTTAAAACTGACAACAGGAAAAGCGCAGACTTCCAATACGCGGCATAAGTTAATTAAAAAGTAAAGTTTACTATAAATAACCCTTGGCCACACATAAGAATCCAGAAAAGATTACATTAAGCTGACCACTTTCAACGTTTGATTAGAAGCTAAAAAAACGCGACAAAATTCTTTTTCTCTCTCTATTGTGTCTTTAAAATGAGTTGCAGAAAAATATGTTTATAATGTAAACAAAGTATCTTTATTTTAAAATATAAATAAATAGCAACACCATGAAACGTAAATAAACTGCACGCCGTTACGAGCGAGTTGGATCATTCTAGATATAAAAAGGTTTTATATTTATTCCTGACTAAAACCATCTGAAAACATTTTCGAAGCGCATAGCTGTTTTATATATGATAAAATAAATCTGATAAAATAACGTTATATTTGATTAAATATTCCAATATTCCATACATAAATATAACTGTAAAAAAATATGATGATTCCTTACAAAAAATAACAGCTTTCTTTTATATTTGTCTCCTGTTTTGCCCTCTTTCGCTTTTATATCTTCTGGCTTGCCCTCTTGCTTTCTTTCACTTTTGTCTTATTAGTAGCCGTTTTTTGCCTTCTTGTCCAAATTTGTCTTCTTTGCTGTTAATTCCAATATTTTCTGTCCCTTTATATCTTCAAATAACCACATTTGGCAATGACCAGCACAAGCTTTGAATCATGAATGATTAGTTCCTTAGACGTCTGACCTCTTTCCTCTAAAAGCTTTATGATCTCATCAATATGATGATGGAACTTGTGGCATGTGCACGCCAATTGAAGTCATCTGGTAGTTTACGTCACTGACAAAATTTTTTGTCCATGAGAGGAAATTATCCACATGTCAAAATATAGATATGAATATCGGGTGCGACATAAAAAACCACGTTTGATTTGCCTACGCACGCGTAGAAATACACGCAAGCAACTTTTCATGGGCTACGATAAATCGTGTACCATTAGTGGAAATACTAATTTAGACCATAACATTTTTTGATATTTTCTCCCTCTTGGCCTCTCTTTTTCTCGTATTTAAAAATTAAACTTCATAAAAATCCGACCATAGTTTTTCGATCTTTTTGAGTTTAAAAATAATGTATTGTGTCAAAATTAAAAGAAAGAGATCGTCTAAAGTATGCTAGCATAAGTTAATATTTATAGTAGTGGCCTTGGGTGAGTTAAATGATCCACGGTTGGACGGGAGTGCGTTGCTGGGATTGTTTTTAACCTACCAATCTTTAATGTTCAAATTGTTGTGTACATGAACGTTGTGTTTCATTCCAACAAACCCAAAATTAAGGGAAATTTTTAATATCCAGCAGAACATTCAAAAGCATTTTTGCTAAAAATCGTGCCAGTGTTGTTTATTATTCTCTTTAAACCCATCTTTATTAGCGCCACATACCCGTATCATTACATTAAAGCGTACCGTCCTCCTCGTGTAGTGGCCTTAATTTCAATTACTGCAATCAGCTCACATTTGTAAGGAACACCCGGTATATCAGGTAAATATAGATTCCAATGGTGATGCTTGTTAATAATTTTGAAAAAGATTCATACTGAGGGGTTTTATTATTAACACCTTACAAGTGGTTAAGAATTTTATCGACTCCCAATTAGATGAAACAACAATTTTAAAACGACAATTTCCAAATTCTCGTCAATTCGTTGATGTCATATCCTTAATCCCGTTGAATCTTTGGTCTGGAATAAATTCCATGAAAAAGATCAACTTCTTTTCACAAGTAAAAAATGATCAAATATCTTAAAACACTGGGTGCCTTTAGCAGGAAAACATTAAAAAATAGTGCCACTTGAGATGGGAAGTTAATCAAAGTACAATTAATTAATTTTTAGATTTAAGGCAAAGGGGCACTCCAACAAGAGAAGTACTGGGGGTGTGCCGCCGGACTAATGTGCCCTACCACATGGTAAAAAAGCTGTACGAACAAATACGCGCCCGGTTTTAAAATTTATAACCCCAGTCTAGCAAGTGTAATACCTGCCTTCATTGCTGCCTTAAAGCTTTAAACATACCTGCCTTCAAAATGAACACCTCCAAAGAAGTTGCAAAGATTTTACTTTGCGTAAATTAAACCACTAAAATCGTGGACCCGTCGGTCGGAACATACAAACATGGTTCACAATAAAATTGATATTTGTAGCCGTAATTGCCAGAAAAGGATAAACTTTAAAACTCCAAATCGGTGGTACTGGACAAGACATTACCATAAAGAAAATCTGGCTGTGGTACCAGGGCCATTGAAAATGGCAGATTGCTCTTTGCAGAAAAACGTTTGGAAATTAGGGTTTATTTCAAAATTAGGATAACAAAAACAGAGGAAAAAGTTACCAGGCTACTTGGGCTAGGCGAAAAACATTGCCTACATAAATGCTCTTCAACTGCCTTTAACTTAGGAACATTGCCTCAACTGCCTTTAATTTCAAACCATTATTTTGTCAATTCAAACAAAGTGCTTTGAGAAGCAAGAACGTTTTTGCTCAAATAAAAAATCAAAAATATAATTAACAAAATAATATAAACTATGTTGTAGAATATATTCATGTCATACGAATGATTTTTAATTCAAAGCATATAAATATAAACATATGAATTTCTTACAATCAGTTTGGATGATATATCTTGAAAAATAATTCTCAAAAATTGTTGCTCAATAAGAAGTTAAAACAACTATGATGGTAATATAATTTCAGAATGCTTCTCTAATCTAGAAGAGACAAGCATTGTTTTCTTTTCTTTAAATGTCTGCTGAAAATCATGTACTAGAGAAGTCTTGTCCCCAGGTGTCTTGTTCATTCTGTCATAAATCTTTCAGAGAGGTTTTGTTCAAACTGTCATTTGATAAAAAGCCATCTTCTTTACCATGTAAACAAAGTGCTAATTTTAACTCAAACATTGATGCAATAATATACATACATTGTTCCATTGTTACCCTAAGTGTCTCTCTTCAGAAACCAACTTTCAAAGGTGGTGAAATCAGAATAACACCATCTCCTCTAACGAATAACATTGGTAGTGTCCGTTTGGTTTGCTGCAATTAAAATAATTATAATCAGTTTTTATTAAGAGATTTACAATATTGTTATAAAGAATAAAATTTTCAAATAAAAACACAAAGTGTCCGTTTAAAAATTATTTCAAACAATTATCACCTTAAAAATTTCTTCACATGTTTCATCATCAATTTCAACAGTTGTTATACATTCTTCAACATCACCAAGAATCATATTCAAATGTTGGTCATAAGCCTAAAATATAAAATATAAATAGTTTTGATTCAGGTTTAAAGTGACAGTGAAATGAAAATTTAGAACAAATTTTCTTAATAGTTCTCAGGTAATTGAAATCAATCTTTCTTGTGATGATGTCAGTGCCAGAAGTGTCATCTGAAGCTTTTCAGTTTTGGTTGAATAAAAGCTTATGTAAACAATTTTGCAATTTCCAGACTACAAGGGAAAGGATGCACACAGAATGATTTCTTCCTGAAATGCTGCTTACTGATTGGCTAATGTTTAGTTACAAACCTCTCTGTGTTATTATATGCTATATATACATGACAGAAGGTGCTCTATGAAGGTGTACTATGTCACAAAATACAAAATGCCATGAAATTGCACTTAAATTTGACTAGATTGCAGTATAGCAGACACACTTTTTCAACTTATTTGTGTTTGTATTTTTCTTCACATCTTAATTGTAATAATGAGCAACGTTTCGATGTCATCTTAACATCATTTTCAAGCTAAATGAAGTAAAAGATGTTGTTTATATATATAGAAAAATAAACAATAGAAAGATTTTTTATCACATGATGAGAATTTTGGCAGTTCAGGTTATTGGCACCAAAAATTAATGAACAATTTGGCGGTGATGGAATCTGACTGCTTGTTCAATTTTGGCTTCAAATCTTTAATGAACAACATTTCATAGATTAGAGAATCTGTTTTCCCTCGACATTTGCACAATATTTTGAATTGTTTGTGCAAATTCTCGGGCTGCATTCCATGCTGTTCTTTAATATGGCAACCGATGGCCGACG
>JAYJMH010050192.1:0-13705 GCA_036873815.1 Phacellophora camtschatica | reverse complement strand
GAAATGGATGCTCTCTTATCTCTGAAAAATATCAAAATATAATATATTTAAGGGACTGATCAATGGGTATTTAATCCAATTTGGCCAGAGGGGGCATTATGACGCCCGCTACTAAACATTCCAAAATATAAAAAAAACTTCTAAAACTTCTTGATTCTTTTAAATTTTAATTGGATTCAAGATTATAATACAATTGCTCTACCACATGACATCGATATGTCTTCATTTGGCAAATGGTTACCAACAAAATTGTATAAACACCTCTAATTTATTGCTATGTTGAAAACAAGCACTGGCCAAATATTTTACTCATTTAAAAGAGTAACAGTGTGGTATTAACAAAACTAAACAGGCTTCTTTATTAAATTTTGAAGAGCAATTTTGAAAAAAAATCATTCATGAGGTTTCCTATATCATTTCTAAAATTTGAATTCACTTTAATTAGTTTTTTTTACACCCCACCCCAGAAAACGTAATGCTAATATGTTACATTTCATAGTTAGTTATAACGCATTATTATTTATATATCTTTGTGTTGAAAGACGTATTTATCTGATATATATTATCCTTCTTCGTTTCTAAGAAAGAAATTAATAGCTCTTTCTGGGAATCTTCCAAGACATAACATGCATACCGATATCTTCTGACCCTGAGTCTTTTTCTGAAGAATTTTTGCAGTTTTATGGCCCTTTACTTTAATTTCATTAGCAATAAATTTTTAGACATTTCGTCAACCTTGATTACGTTCGCCTTTGCAGACTCCTTCTATCTTTTTACTAAAGTTTGTAAAGAATATTAACTGCTTCCTTTCTAAGTGTGTTTCGATTTGCAATAACTTTTCGATTTTTTTTAATGATATTTTGCCACTAATAACTTAAGTTCTTGCTTTTGTTAAAACAACTATTACTCAAATGACCTCTATAGTGATCAGTTGGTCCCCAACAACCACAGAGATGCAAAAAATATCCCAGCAACGGCTTTTCCATTTTATTTTTTGCTACAGAACTTTTAAAGTTGGCAAATAGGTTCTCATTTTATTTTACTTCATTTCCATGCTCCATTTTATTATTTATTTTCACGGATTTGTGCGATATTCTTAGTACTAATCTTAATGACACTTGTTACCATTTTATTGGGATAAAGTTTTATCTCCGCTCCGGGGGCGTGCAGTCTCTTCTGCCTGTCTCTATGCGCAAATTGCGGTCACTACAGGGAAGCTTCGTCATATTCTTGCTTCCTCCAATTTTGAGGGCCTTAGTGATGAATTGATACTTTCTTTCCAGAATAACTCGAAGCTCCCCTTAAAGCTTTGATAACAATATGACGAAATCAATGAGTTTTAGATGCTGAGTGTCGAAATTTAGAGAAAATAACATGTACATACGTTGGAATGGTAATATCCAGCATAACTGGTGGTTTTCCTGGGAATTAATGCCATCATTAAAGGCTTTCTTTACTAACGTGATGTCGCCCAGAGTTTGGAACCTGTAGAAAGATAGCAGTGCCTGCCTATAGCAGGTTAGCTTTACGGAAAGCCTTCCCAGTTCTCATATTGCTGTCATGTTGGTAGTCCTAGAGTATTCTTACGTAATCTTATATGTTAATATTTGATTTCATTGACGAGATAAATGTCTAGGAGAAATTGTTTATTGTTTTTTATCTGACCAAGTCTTTTTATTTGACGTAGAGTTAGTTGAAACAAACTTTCCGATTGATAGGTTAGGTTGGGTCTCAATATCGCATCAAACAATAATAAACTTAAGTCGGTTTCAAAGCCTAGCTTGCTGAGAACTGGTCGTAAAAAAAATGTGCTTTCCACATACATAAATTTTCGATATCTGGATTGAAGGAGCCTGAAGAAGAAAGGACTGTTCCCAGATAATCTATATCTGTTATTTATCGTCATTTTATCCCTTCCTAACAAGAAAAAGGAGAGTTCACGAAAGGAAGTTCGTGACAATTGGCCTAAGGGGTAAAAACACGATAAAAATCCATATTTTGCGGGAAAACGATATTTACCATATTTACCAAAGAAAAGCTGTTCAAAATGCGAAATTAAAAAAATACCGAAAATTTGATTTACCCTTGAGTTTTTTCTTACAACACTTAACACGCTGATACCATTATCAGTTTTCGATTTGCATTAAAGAGAAATAGACTAGGGGCAACAGTGAGAAGCAAATTTGAACTTTAAATGTTCCTGAATTCTCAAAAAAAATAATGTTCTGAACAGTTAACGATGTTTTGCTGCAAAATTATGCCAGATTCATTCCAGATCCACTGCTAACTCTTGACCGATTATCAAATATTTCAAAAATATATAGATGTAAAATAGGTGCGTAGGAATATCGAGTGTTATGTAAATGTTTAATTTGCCTACATTGTACTTTAGATGTTTAATCATTTGCCTACATTGTACTTCAAATGTTTAAACATTTGCCTACATTGTACTTCAAATGTATAATCATTTGCCTACATTGTACTTTATAAAAATTGGAACTGAAACCTTTTGACTTCAAATTAATTGGCTTCAAATTATTATACAATTAGGGTATGTTGCTTTACCAACTGACCTTTACATTAGTGTTACGTAACGTGTATGTAACATACCTTCCAACTATGATTAAAGGTATGGTAAAGTCGAACATTAACAAAGTGCTGTATATGTTGTGGACACTAGCAAAGTAGCAATATGTTAGTGTTTAATGTAATGTGTAATAGTTTACAGGTACTGGAAATGCCTCACACGGATGAGTGCAACAAATCATTATTCCGAGAGGTGAGCGCACCCAACCCGGGCGCTTCTCTCTAAAACACAAAACATTAGTTCATTAGTTTTTGGTCCTAATGCCCGCATCAATAACTTTTTGAATTAAAAAAGGTCTACAATTCGTTATTCACACATAACCAGAAGATGACATTACTCGGTGGTAAGCACTTACCACACATTTAAATTCTTTTTATACCTACTATTGACGTTTCGACGTCATGTGCGCTTAACACTAAGGCAAGCTACGGCTGCCGTTATATATTTAGTATATCAGAGTTATATCTAACATACCTTGTCTCGGCGATTTCCACAGTACTTTCCTATATTAAATAAAAACAGCCAAATATCAATTAAGGAGAATGTCTATCAGAATGTTTGTAAAAATTTAAAGCCAATTTTTGAATAAATTAGGAAATTATTACACAGGTAGAAAAGGTATAACATATAGTATCCTTCAGGACGAAGAGATAAAAACGAAACTGTAAAGACCTGTAATATACATTTGTAAAGACCTGTTTTGCATTATATATTGTTCTTTTGTTCGCTAGAAAAATCATGAGGCGACTAAAGAATTTCTATTAACTTTACGTTAACAGTAAAATTCAAATATGCATTCTCGATATATTCTTGTTGAAATGTTAACAACGATGACATATTGAACCAAAAATTCTTCACTTCTTCATATTTTATTGTATTTTACTGATGCTTTATAGTTTGCTACTAAAGCAATCTTTCCCTTCTTAACAATGAAATCTGAGACTCTAAGGTATGTTGATAACAACTTGTTAACCATCCTGAATATGGCCAAAATGTGAAATTAGAAACAGAGGCAAACCATTAAACTATTGAATATCTCACCTCTGATCTAGCTGTATCATGAATAACAAGAGGGCTACAAGAAAAATAAATAATAAACAAAATCTCAATTCAAAAATTAAAATAATGAATCTATCAATATAAATTTAGTTATGGAATAACACTGTGATAGAAAAAATATGAAAAATTAGAAGATATATCTCCTCCCCCCCCCCCCCAAAGAAAAACATAGTTACCCTGTTAAGGTCACTTTGTAGTGTAACAGTACTTATGCACAAACGATCTTAAAATTTAAAGATATTAATAACCTTCAAGAACTCCAAAAAAAATCCATTTACATATTATACTGGTTATTTTTATAAACTATCAAATATCACATTTTCACATGACGGCAAGAGGCAAGAGGTGTGCTCCGCCATTGAACAACGCAACATAAGCAATTGTCACGCTGGTTGAGCAAAGATGAACGTCACTACTGATTCAAAACAACGCAAAGGAAAAACAATTGCATAAGTCAACTCGGATTTTCATTTGATAGGAAAAGTTCAGCATAAGTCAACTTGATTTCTAATTTGATAGTTTAGATAACCTATGCTCGCGCAAAAAACATCAGTGAGAAAACAAAAAGTAATTTGAACAGTTATGCCAAGCTAGGAGTTTTATTCAGAACCCAACTTTGCTGGATTATGAATGGGTGATCAAAACAAAGGATGGCTTAGAAGAAGAGATCGCACTGGTTACGATTAAATTTTCTGAGTACTTGTCAGTCGGTAAAATCTTGTATGTTTATGAATCAAATAGTCCCGGAACTGAGAAGAAGGGAAGCAATGATTGGGTGTTTGAAGATCGCAATAAGAATAGTAAATATCAGATTAATTTTTATAATTTTAAAGCAAAGGAAAGCAAAAGTAAGTAATTTCAAGCATCAAATAAAAATTAATTATTTTAAGGAAATATTTCCATATTGTAGATGCTTTGAAATCTGACTTACGCTTGATCATACTTCACCTCCGAGAAAATTCCCCGGATATATTGACCCCGGGGTTGGGGTACTTAGTATATTCTGCTGATGGGATGTGCACTCCTTTCCGGGTATCATTTTCAAGGATTTATTCTAAGGCCAGGTATCTGTTTAACTGATAAAATGTAATTCAATTTTTAAATTCAATTTTTTTTCTAAAGCCGGTTACGTTTTCACTAACAGAGCTTCTGATAATTTTCCGAATGATTTTCTTTATTAGCAATCGGCGTTGGCCTCCATGTGATTTATTTAAAAAGAACAGAAAAGAGGCTGCCCCCTCAGTGTTGATTGTTGTTTTCAGTTTGTTTCTTTGCTTGTTGGTGAGGGCAACCGTAGTCAGCCTCTTCTGTCGTCAAGCTGGAAACTGGAGCCACGTTTCGAATCTGGCACAAGTAAAGATTGCATGGAGATAGGCATTCTAAGCCAAAGAGAATGATGTTTACTCAAAAAAGCTTCCTGCGGATGCTACTTTATACAAACTTCTTTTACAAGATGGTCAAAGGTTATATTCTCGATGCCAGCAAGCATTTGATCGAGATAGGTGTTCTAAGCCAAAGTAAAGGGTGGGTTTCAAAACCCTGGGGGCCTTGTGCTCTCCTTTTATTTCACCATGTTAATTATTTTCGCTGCGCCACATGACAGTTCCTAATAAACACAAAACTTTCTATGCTATTGTCGACTCAAAGCATGTTTGCACTCCCCCAAAAAACTTTTAATGTGAGCCCATGTGTAGATCATACATGTGTATGCTTTAATAGTGTAAATATTTCAAGATTTAAAAAGGCTTGTAATACTCCTAACTTATGATTGATACTAGTTGTATTTTATGAAAGAATGATGGGAAACCAGAAACTGGCCATCTTCCTTGAAAATGTGATGGAGATACTGTCGAGTATGTTGTAAATATAAACAGTTTGAAACAGAGACGTGGGAAGCATTTGAATAGTGGAGGGGGGGGGGCACAAGATTTGACTGCACCCAGTTCTTTTATGACCACACCCTAAACACAGCTCCCTCATTTCCGCTTGTAGGGATGATCCTTACATGAGCATACGGTTAAATCAAACATTGCAATATATTATTTGAAATAATATAACAAATATAACTTTAATATCCTAATGTAACGAATGTATATTCAAATTGAAATAACACTATCATGATAGTTTAACACCTAGATTCTAAAATATATATTATTCAGTACATAATGACATTAAGAAACTGCTTAAAGGTTATCAAATACTTAACTAAAGCTAACTAAAAACTCACGCTAAATAAAAGCTAGCTAATCCTAAAAATTGCTGCTGTATATTGACCAGTTTTGCCCTAAACATTCCCTTTAAAAGAATTTTAAGTTGCTCTTCAGATAAAGATTGGTGAAAGCCTATGAAATTATATATGAAATTCACATCTAACATCTCTACTGCCCGTTATTTAAAACATTCGAATTTCTACCCCCCCCCCCCCCCCCTCCCTCGTTAGGTTTCTTTCTCGACATAATCATGATGTAATACCTGCTATCTCCAATTAGCGGTGTCACCAGCCTTAAAAACAGGGGCGGAAAATTACTGACGGTGGTCTGGGGATCTCCTCCCAGGAAAATTTTGTATAACCACGCCCTTAGAATCTCGGAAAAGGCTGGAAACGGCCTTTTTGGCACTTTAATATGTCATGAATTTTTTTAAATTAACGATCTCAAGCAGTATTTTAACAACTGTCTGTAGTCTCAGCATTTAAAAATCGAATAAACAGAAAGTAAGCTTATCATGGCGTACATATATCCAAGACGGATGGGAAAATAACGTGAAACTTGCTAAAAATTAGCAAAGAAATTATTCCAAAAGAAATATAAATTTTTCCTTCCATTACATTTTTTCAACCAATTTCAAGAAATTAGAAAATCGAAATTCCGAGCATTAAAAAGTTCTGCACAAAATTGATCAAGCCTTCTCCATGCTCCATCTGAAATAGTCGAAGATTCTATCTACGCATTGACCACAGACAACAGATTTTAATGGCATTTTTTTAAGGGCTCTCCTTTTAACTTTTCAAGATTAAGTAAGTGCACTTATTTAAAAAGAACACTTTGTTAATTTATACAACATTGAAAAAGGCACTTTCCTGTAGCAAACTTAGTGGGGGGGGGGCACGTGCCCCTAGTGCCTCCCGGTTCCTATGCCACTGGTATGAAAGATGATTTTTGAGACAATCGTTCAGCATTCCTGCTCATTCCTATCTACGGAAAATTATCTTGGGAAATGTGGTTTTAGATGATTCCAAAAATTCGAATGCCGGGAATCGTTTTTGGCTTCTTTTTCTAAAGCAGCCGGTTCACAAAAACTATTGTAGGAGTGCACACCTCCTTCGCTTTGGTTTCCAAGTACCCCCCCCCCCTGGGATATTGAGGCAGAAATACACTAATTGGCACAGGGGGGGTCAGGAAAAAAATTGCGGAACGTATGCTGAAAAACATGCAAGCACGTCAAAACGACCCACCCACTACTTTTGGAGATTGTTTCCTGTGTCCTCCAACCACCCACCCCCTTTTTTATTTTCGTCGCAGATTTTCCCCCTTACCAACCGTCTGTCCCCCCCACCCCATATCTGTTGAAAATCCTGTTTTTCTTCCCTTTGTACACAGTACTATAGTTCTCAACCCTCATAATTAAGTTAAAAACCGTGCAGAAATATTTTGCGGAAGGCTTGCTTTACCAGATTTACAAAAAGGTGGAGTGTTTTATCCTAAATTATTTTTATTCGTTTATGACTTACTGTTTTTCGCTTATTGTTATTCATTTATTACTTGCTGTAAAATTATTCAGTTAGTTTTAATTAGCCACGCTATGTAGCTATATCTTGGTTACTAACTTTAAATCAAGGAATTTAAAAAAAGTAGGGTAAAGGTGTTTGTTGTCCATTCGTCGAGAGGTAGTGTAATGATGTCCACTGTCCATCCGTCCACAGGTAGGGTTTAATAAAAGGGGTGCCTGCCATAATGTACAGGGTTCCCGTTCCTGCAGGTGTTAAATGACACTAGCAAAAAAGCTTCACGAAATAAAGGTACATGACTTTGCACATTGTATCTTCGCTCAGAATCCTCTCTTAAGAAGGATACAATATGCATAAAATAAGATAGTTTAGACTAGAAGAGTATCTTCGAACAGTTATATTTTAGGTGATGAGAATACAAGTTAGTGCTTATTTGTTCTGATTTTGAACCTTGGCGCTTATTCATTGACAATTTTACACTTGAAAAAAAATACAAATCATCGGAAAAATTATGCACGACTTCAAAAAAATCAAAAAGTTTACATATCTTGCTTGAAAGGTGCTTTACACATTATTGTACAAACGGCAAAAGCAGGAACCACGAAAAATGTGAGAAGCATCAACCATCTTGGCCTTGCCTCTGTTCATTACATTAGACCCTACCAGACTCGGCGATTTGTTTCTCCCTTTACTTGATTCGTAGCAGCTGTAAATTGTATTATCTAAGCTTTTGGCATCCTTATCCTTGGGCATTACGATATCTCTCTTTAAATTGCACCAGATTGCTTTTTGGAGCCCAGAGCAAAAATTTCACCATAGCACTTTTCCACGATTTGCTTTGAATGGAGTGAACAAATTTTATGAGCGTTGATGCTGTTGCATTTCTGTAAGACTGCATTCAATGTTGTAAGACGATATTAAATATGCCCTAAACATGATACATCGCCTCTAAAATTTTTCTGATTGGTTGTAATCTACCATACATCGCCTCTGCCTTCTTACAAGTACAATGGTCACAAAACATATTGTTTCAGAATGTCAGCGCAGTTTTTAATTTATTTCCACCATGTTACCACTAGATTTCCTTTATATAGTTTATGTTAAAAGTCAAGTGATTGTTTGGGAAATAAAAGTGCAGTCCGGCTAATAGAATGTGGGTTGTGACAGGGCAAAAATCCACAGGTGAAAAACAATTATTTAATTTTATTAATAAATTTTCTAAATTTTAAAAATGATTAACACTAATAAAGTGGATTTTAGGGGAAAGTTGCAAAATGGCTGCTTTCAACAAAAGTGTTATTTTGCGTTGTCAACTTGTACTTCTTCTTCTTGTAATAAGAAGGGGAAAGCAAAATAGTAGCCGACAAAAGCGGAAGCACAAGTTTTGGGTGAGAAACATATTTCGCCAACGTAAAGAGTCAGACCAATTTCACACATTGTTTAATGAAATGAAGCTTGGCGACCGAGAGTATTTTTACAGGTAAATTTCTTTCCAGTGATTTTTCGTTTGAAGAAAAAGAATTTATTGATATTCTCACATAAAATATTTACTCTATTATTAACCCCTAATAACTTTTTACAAAAGTTTGAAAATAACTATTTTCTTCATTTTGCAAACAGATACCTACGAGTGTCTCCTAAAATTCCTTCCAATTTGCCAAGTGCTAACTAACAATTAATATTTAATTCATTCCTAATTCCTCCAAATGACACCGAAGAACTGAAAACAAAAACATCGAAAGTAAATATGGAATTGGAGCTCTCTAAAGGAACAAGCACTTGCATGGAAACGTTCATTTAAACCATCTTGATTCTGCAGTATTTGCAGGTAATTAACTCAAATATCTGGCAAGATAATTAGAAAAAACGCTGGCAAGATAATTAGAAAAATCCTATTAAAATGATACGAAAATATAACATGAAAAAGAACGAACACTTCTCTAAAAATAACGCCGGAAATTGATTTATTTGACGAAATAGATGCTCATATCTCTGAGAAATATCAAGATACAAAATATTTAAGAAACTTTTCTTAGTGTATTAAAACCTATTTTGCCAGCGGGTATTATGGCCCCCGCTACTAAATATTCCTAAATATCATCTAAACTGCATGATATATGGAACTGAAACTTCTTGACTTTTCTAAAAATTTAATTAGCTTCAAAATTACAATATCATAAAGGTATGTAATGAAAGTACTTTCAAGAAAAATCGAATGGTGTCAATTGTCAAACGATTAGATCATAAGCAAATAAATTAGAGGTGTTTACACAATTTTAAAACGTAACCACGTACCAAATATGGTAGATTATATTTTTTTCAAAAATATTTTTAAAAAATTTAGAAATGAAGTTATATAATGAATATTCGACTACATTAAATTACAAAATGTAGCGGTTTTTACAAATTTTTATTAATCTATCAGAAAATCATGTTTTACAATTAATTTTCTAGGCTTTCTTAGTTTTAGCAAAAATTATGGCCTTTTAGGTTGATTAGAAAATTCCTAAAAAGTACATAACCTGCAAGATATATATTTTGATTTTAAAAGTATTTTAGCGTTCGCTTATATGTAACCAAAAATAATTTTTTACAAGAAAGTACATAGCCTGCAAGATGGTGCAAACCTGCAACTTCCCTGTCTTTTAAGGGTGGATATGATGTCTCTCCTTGGTTGTTTTGTGCTGTCTCACTGATTGGGGTAGAAGTTGACTTCTTCATATAATTTATAACAGAATTGTCGAATTTTGTTCCAAATAATGTAGCTGCTTTTTGGGACAACATTGGAAAGTATCCAGATGCATCTTTCACTATTGTACAATAAAATGTAGAAAAATATCTTTCTACATTAGGTTGTGATTTTGTAATTTTTCCAGTAACTGTTCTTTCTTTTCAGATGGCTAATGAACAAGAGTTCAATGTTGAACTCTTCTTGCATCTTTTTAGGGTAGCATCTGCTGTTGAAAAGCTTGCTTGCTGTGTAACTGGCAAAAGCACTTTTCGTTATCAAATTCCCATTTTTGGATTCATCGTCTTATTTTTCCATCTTTTCTCTCATGATGCATTGTAGATACGTGCCTTGTCAAGCCACCCTTACTTTTACATTTCTTGCTACACATTTCACAACTGAAAATCCCAGGCTGTATCTGAAGAGAAGAAAGATACATGGCATAAAATTATTGCTATAAACATGGTAAAAAGTCATTGCTTTTTTAACAGAACAAAAAGTAATTGAAGGAAAGGATTTCAACTTTCTCCTGCCTGCCCGTCATTCTACTAAAAACCGCATTCAACATTTAAACACAACATAAATGCTATCATTGCAAAGTGATGTAATACAACGATTAGATTAGATGAATGAGTCGAACCAACCATTAAACCGTCATTAGGGGGAAGCATTTGCTTCCTTGGAATCGTGCGGCGTAAGAATACATAATTAAAACTTAAAAACGCTCCAAACATTTATCACCTCTGCCTAAAACAAAGTGAACAGATATTGAGAAGACTTACTTCTTCTGCCACAGTTTCAAGTTTTTGCTGCAACTCTTTCTCTTCACTGTCAACACTGGCTCACTGTCATCACTGTCACCAAATCACTGTCATCACAGGCCACTTTCACAATTTGTTGTGCGCTCCCGCACTAGGTCACTGAACCTTTTCCTAGTCCGTTTTCGAGAACAAAGGGAAATCGAAAGGGATTTTGTCAAGTTGCCGTACCAGTTCTCTCTTTATTTACTATAGCCAGCTACAGCAGACAGCACCAACAAATTTTGGGTGTTTGGCCAATAGCAAAAAACATTTATTGAAATTTCATAACCTCGTTTTCGTTTTACATTGTTTCCCTTTGTTCTAAAAGCATACAAAAATATGATAGTCACACCAACTCAAAATTTGCCATAATTTAAAATATTTTATTCGACGCAAGAAACAAATTATCATCACCACATAATATATCCCCAGGATGTTTGATATTTTATGAGATCTGAGTACGGCGTCTATGCTGCCGACAAGACCGCTTCGCTGCTTATCATAAGAATGACAGAACATAAAGAAGTGCTCCGTATTATCTATTCAAACACATATCGGACATAGCATGTTGAATGTATGGATACAATTGTGTTTCAATTTGTGGGAAATCAGTGGACTCAGTTCAGCACAAAATTGAGTAAGGGTTGCCAACCCGTTTTAGACATGAAAACCGTAATTAGATTGCCTATATTATACTTCATAAAATACTTTCCTCAATATTGATCGTTCCTGTTGCTGTCAAAACTATTTGTTGAAAATAATTTCATTGTGTAACTCCTCTATTAATTATACCTAGAAGTCGTAGTCGAACATGATGAATTGTGCCTCTTCGATACTACCAAAGTAAAATGCTGAGGACACTGGACAAGAATTTTGTCTTACCTTTCTGTATTTAGTGGTTCGTCGGTAGTTTCCTTCAGAAAATAAAAATACTAAATCAAGATTACTGAAAATGAACAAAATAATAAACATATAAATCAATATTGGTTGCAAACTTTTTAAGTTAAACATGGCATTATGCATAGTCATAAAAGAGAATATTCTCTCTTGTGGCTACGAATTCTGTTCATGATAAATTTGATTAAGAAAGCTCGATAAATGACAACTAGTGTAGAGAATTTTGATATTCTTCGGCTGATTGAGGGAGCTGCAGTACAAAAGTAACAAAAGACTCTCAAGTAAGCACAGATGCGTCATTATCTTTAAATTTGAGTTTCAATTTGAATTACAACAACGCTAGATTGCAATAATAAAACTTACGGCAATTGCCTTACTGAAAGATATTTAACCAATAAAAACTAGCAATAGAATAATGAACACTGTGAACATCTTACCACAACATTACTCCCTTTATCTTGAAAACTAATGTAAAAAAGAAAATGCATTAAAATAGCTAAATAATTAACGAAAATCATAAAAGCGTATCGGTTATATTATCTTATGCAAAGAAGAAATTCTTTGAGAGGAATTCATTGTCAAAGATGTTTTGAAGAAAAAAATTAGATTTATCGAAAATGAACTATTATTGAGGTTCAAAATTACAATAAATGTAGCTAAATTAATTCATTTAGACATCCATTTTCACATTTCCAATTCTTAAGCACCAAAATATGCTTCAAAATTACATTATTTGAACTAAAAAATGCCCGAGAATTGGTCTTACCGAAACTTCATATAAGTTTACCAACATGAGTATTCTTTTTGAAACATTTTGTAATGAAAACTGGCGATATCACTATCATAGAAATACGACATGTTTTCAACTATATAAGTTTGAAAATGTTTCGTTTTTGTTTTTCTTAAGATACAATACAAGCTTACTAGTTACGCTACTTACAAAATACTTAACTACACTACAAGGACGATGCAACTGGGTGCAAGATACTATGACTACTCCGTGGCATTACAAAAAACTAAGACGACGTACATGTGAAAAATCAAAGGAAAAAACAAGGCGCGAGAAAAAAAACAATCAAAGAGCACTACACTCTGTCTCAAATTAGAAATTAGGTGAAAAATCTCCGCGAATTACAGCAGACAAGATTTTTACTGTAGTTATGGGTAATTTTGGCCTATCGCAAATCTCACCTCATATATAGTTTGAGACAGATTTTACGTTATGCTATGATAGTTTACTAAATAATTGGTGGTTTACTAGGGGGATAGGGGCGAGTTACTTTTCAAAGCGATCAATGCTACGTACAAAACGTATTTTTAATTCAAGGATGTTTCTATTTAGTTCATTTGGAAAATTCTTATTGCCGTACAGTAAGATTTGCAAAAGAACTTCATTTTCAAGATTTGTATATCTATATGTTCGTAGATAAGTGTATATTACAACAAGGAGATCAGTCCTTTGAACACCAAAAGGGGGGTTGTGCAACAAGAAGTGTTCCATATCCTTAATTCCATCGTTACTTGGGCACATTGGGTTTATCGTATCTCTAAAGTTGTGTTGAAATTTGTGAAAGTTTAGCTAGCTGAAACCAACCCTGAGTTGAGTAAGATAAGACATGCCCTTTGGGTCATGAATCCCAAATACATATTTTGTAGGGGGGACGGATTATGGATAGAAGCTTTGTCTTAAAAACAGCAACAGAAGGTTACAATCTAATTTCAGGATGAAGTTTATTCCATTTAGACAAACCGTAAGTATAAAAACAAGATTTATACTTTTTTGATCAATTACTTTTTATGTTATGACAACCGCCAGGTTTGAAAGACCTATGTAGTTTTCACCGGGTGTGCTCCAGATCATTGTTTATTTTGTTTGCGCTGAGCAGGAGCTTCTGATCAAATCAAAC
>JAYJMH010050181.1:0-13705 GCA_036873815.1 Phacellophora camtschatica | reverse complement strand
CCCCCCCCCGCCGCTTCCGAGGAAATCTTGAGCTGACCCAAAAATATATTGGAACGAAAACGCAAAACCAAAATAATAATAGTATGGCGCCATGTTATTTTGCAATTTTGGTCCATATAACATATTATTATTTAAGTTTAAAATTTTTAGTGCCGAGAAAAAGCCGAGAAAAAAAGAAGTCAAGAAATGTTTCACCAGTTAGTTTCTCATAAAGAGTTTCCAATAAAAATAAAACGTGTATGCCACTACCTACTTGCCCCAAGTCTATTTCGTGCCAAATCACCAATTTTTATTTCGTACTGAATACATCGAGGGAATGCCATATTTTTATTTCGGACTCAATATATCGAGGGAATGCCAGATCGAGGGAATGCTATAAAACTACTCAGCATATATACAATATCTGACTCTTATCAAACTGTTTCATGGTTAGACTTGCCCCAAATCTATTTAGTGCCAAATCACAAATTTTGATTTCGTACTCAATACATCGAGGGAATGCCATATCGAGGGAATGCTATGAAAGCACTCAGCATACATTCATTATCTGTCTTTTATCAAACTGTTTCATGGTTAGACTTGCCCCAAATCTATTTTGTGACAAATCACAAATTTTATTTCGTATCCAATATATCGAGGCAATGACATATCGAGGGAATGCTATGAAAGTACTCAGCATACATTCATTATCTGACTCTTATCAAACTGTTTCATGGTTAGGTTTGTTCCAAGTCTATTTCGTGCCAAATCACAAATTTATATTTCGTTCTTAGTATATCGAGGGAATGCAATATCGAGGGAATGCTATGAAAGTACTTGATCTCTACTTAGACCAATCCAATAAGAAGATGTGCCACGTTCTAGACATACTTAATCGGTTGACCAATTAGAAACCGCCGATGTCTTTTTTCTTTTTCTCCGTTCATTTGCTATAACCGTTTCCCCCTGGGAAGGGCCATATATCCCATTGATAAACAACGTTGAACGTCATATTTTCAGGAGGTAAACGCGTGTAGAACATTACATTAAATTCCGACATTTGAACGTAAGTTTGTGTGATTAATTAAGTTGGTTTTCGTGTGTCCCCCGTGCAGAATAAAACATGCATAGGATTTGCCTGTTTAGCAGAAAAAAATCCGGGCGTGAAAGAGTTAATGTTTATTTTTTTTATGTTTACAGGAAAATCAAAAGACCCCTTTTCAGCTATGTTGTTTCCTGGCTCGAGTCAGGTAAGTCTTTCATGTAAGAAAGCAATATTTAAAAATGTTTTTGTGTTTATTGCAATTTGCCAGATTTAAGCGAGTGTAGCATCTGCAAGGCCCACTTGACAAAGCAGATTGAAGACTTATCGAAAAAGGCCAAGAAGGCAGTGACAGATTTGAGCGTGACTGCTGATGAGATCAACGGGGAAGATGACGATAAAGACCAGGCAGACAGTGACGATGATCCTGTCCGTTGCCTTGACGATGATCTTGCCCGTTGGTGAGGACGAGGCTGAAGAACAAGCTGTAAGAAAGAAAGAAAGCAATATTTAAAAATGTTTACGTTTTTGCGATTTCGGCGCCGTTTATGTGGAGGGAGAAAATTGTCCCTGCTAACTGAGACTAATTTTGCTGCCGGAATCCCGGCTTCCTATACAAATAACTGTATTTAATATTTTGTTTCTACGTGAGAATTAATATACTCCTGGCTTGGTGGGACAAAGTCCGGATTGCCGGACTAAATACACCCTTTCAATTAACGGCCTCGTATTAGAATTTTTAAAATTTTTCTTCATATGAAATTTTTGACCTTGAATTTGGATTTTGCACCAAGAAGTTAGTTCTTATGGAAATTTTCACTCTCCTAGTGTTCATAATGTTAATTATCTGAAAACAAAAAGTTTGAAATTCTGTAAGGGATTTGACCGTGAGTAATGTCCGAGGGTGTAAAGTTTCACCCCTAACGATTTTTGCGGTCAAATCCTTTATAATTTTTCAATCTATGTATCGTCACAAAATCAACAATATGAACCCTATTATTATGAAACTTTGTCTCTAGATTAATGTTTAACAGCTACATCCAAATCTGCGGTCAAAAATGTCATTTGAAGAAATTTAAAGAAATTTGGAAAATTTTCAATACGAGGTCGCTTGGTTGAATAGGTGTATTGCAGATAGTGCGCATTCGCAGACAAAAGCGTGTGGAGAAATCAAAAGGAATGTTTTGGTTTGGCTCCAAATTGAATTGTCCCTCCGTAAAAAGAATCTCGGCAAGCTGTCTAAAATAAAATAAAATCGCCAATAAAATCGGATAAAATCGGAACATCTTTAACGAGCTACCAAAAATTGTGTACTGCACGGGTTACAGTGATTAAAGTTGATATTTACGTCGAAAAGTCTAAACTAGTTAAAAACAATTTTTGGCGATTTTTGTCGATGCTTGTTCTTCCGTTATAAGCGATTTTCAAAAAGTTGTCGATCTTATTGAAGCTCGAAAATATTCAAAAACATTGATATCATTGAGATAAAACATTGACGTCATGCTTTGAAAGAAAATGAAAAGCCTGTATTCAAACTTTGATTCGCAAGAGTCTTTGGCATTGTTGCGGGAATCTCTCTTTGTCCATGTGCTCTGAAGCTTTTGAAATTTGATCAACGTTTTTCAGTGTTTTCGAGATTTTGTGAGATCGACAATTTTTTGAAAATTGCTTATAACGGTAGAACAAGCGTCGAAAAAATTCGCCAAAAATTGTTTTTAACTAGTTTAGTCTTTCCACGTGAATATCAACTTTAATCACTGTAATCCGTGCAGTAAGCGATTTTTAGTAGTTCGTCAAAGATGTTCCGCGTTTTCTGAGGGAACCGGTATAATATATATTATATTATACTTTCTATATTATATCTTAGAATCGTTTTCTCTTCAGGGAATCACCAGCTTCCAAAGCAGCAATGACGTAGGCATTTCAAGTCCAGATTGTGAGTTTTTAGTTGTGTATTTATCATATCATCCCTGTCAATCCACCCCTCCACCTCCCCCTCCTGGAAAAGCCAAACGAAAGAGTGGAATCTCCCGTCAACATTCTATATCGACTCCCTGTAAAATTTCTGAGATTATTTCGTAAAATTTTTCATTTCGGCGATCTTGACTCCATGTCGTAAGTGGGGCAGAAATAACTGTCCCACTTTAACCATCCCCTCAAAAAAGTTAACAGGCTCGATCAATGCTAGCGGTGCGAGTTTTACTCAAATTTATTCAAAATAATTTTTGAAATAGTTCTTTAGCAGTCAACTTAAAAATTGACACCTAATTTGTTAATATTTGTGCATCGAGAGTCGAGATATTAATTCTGAAAGTTCAAATTTGCCTCCAGCCCCAAGGCAGAGGTCTAGATTATCGAAATAAATTTAATGGTGTTTGGAAACACACTCACAAGAAATCTAAACGCTTATTTTATTAAATCTAAAGACTGAAAATTAAACGTTTATTTATGGATGTAGCCACTACGAAGCGCTTTCTCTTGTTCCAGCATTATTACCAAATTTCTACCAAAATAAAATGGCATTTTTGATTTTCAAACAATTTAACCATGGAAAACTGATTTTCAAGGATCTTTCTAAAAAGATTATCCAGAACTGTTTTCAAAAACAAAGTATGTTATCTGGAGTACCGCCGTGATTCAGAAAATCCTACAGCACGACCCTTTCTGAGCGTAGGCCAGAATCAAGATCTCTGATTCTAAGTGGGAGGCAAGTTTGAACTTTAAATGTGGCTATCTCAATTCACAAACGACCATTATCAACAAAGCAGATTTTAATTTTTAAGTTAACTATAGAGGATTACTTGAAAAATAATGTTCGACGGATTTGCGTGATATTCTCGGCACTAACCATAATCAGACCTGCTTTTTTTGGGACACGATAAATTTTTGGGACACGATACATTTTTTGGGACACGATACATTTTTTGGGACACGATACATTTTTTGGGACACGATGTATACTACAGAAATAATTTTATTTCTCCTTGCTCCTACCTTGGTTTTAATAATTAAACTAGTTAAAAGTTTTATAAGAATTAGATTGGAAGTTTTTTATTACCTCGAATTTAAAAGTCAACATAATCCCGATAAAATATCTGAGGTAAGCATCAAAGGTAAGGGTACTCATATAGGTAATAATACATAGGTAAGCATCAGAGGCACATGGAATGGTGCAGTAATCGTCTTTGAAATAATCTACCGTTATCCCTCAGATCAACTTCAAACCTTAAAGCGTTTAGTAAGAAACTCAAAAGTTGGGTCATTGCTAAATACTGAAATAATAGAGCAAAGTGGCCATAATTTTTCTTCAGACTGTTTGTTCGCTTCTTCAATGTGATATTTCCGTTATTGTTACTAACATTGTTGTAACTTTGCTTAACTGTTGCTGTTATATATTCATGTTATCATATATTTAGACAATATAATCATTTTTGTTGCTTTACATTTTAACTTTAGGCTGGTTAAGCTATGCTTTTCTTGGGTCGTCTAGAATACATTTTATTTTATTTTTCCATTTATAGTATACCCATTGTAGTAGTTAATGGTATTCTACGAATTGAATTGAATTGAAATAGTAAAATAAATCATTAAATGGCATTCGAATATTATAACCTAACGACCATGCTGTGGTCTGAATATCTTCCAGCATTGACTTCATAATCGTTTAATAACGGGAACTGGAAACGAATTTGTGACGTGATTTTGTCTCCAAACAAATTCAGGCTAAACAACTTTAGAAGCTTGAATTTTGTGATATTTATTTTATAGGGAGAAGGTACAAATCTAGTTCTAAAAGCAGCAATGGAACAATTCGATCGGTGAGTTTGTCACATTTCTTTTTTCACCCCCCCCCCCCTGGAAGAATACGAAAGCCTATTTAAAATGATTAGAAGATAAGACAAGACCAGGGGGTAAACACATATGTACCGGGTGATCCAAAAAGAAAAACTTTGTCTTTGACAGGCTTTATAGAGTGATTGTCCGATTGAAGCGATTCAAACATAGTTTCAAAGCTGAAACATTAACTTGGATATTTCCTATTTTTTGGGATTTTTCCGGTATGTAAATTTAATGAACAGTGGTGATTTTAACCATGAGACAACGAGAATGATCTTTAATTTTTTCTTGGGAACACGGGCTGAGATGTGATTTTTTGCTTGGGGGGAAGGGAGGGAGGTAGTTGGCAAAAATTCCTTTTTTCAGTGTAGAAGTTGCAGTATTTATGCTACATTTTTTAAGCTGACTATAACATTTTAGGGTGGG
Organism: Phacellophora camtschatica; assembly: GCA_036873815.1. Classification (NCBI taxonomy): domain Eukaryota; kingdom Metazoa; phylum Cnidaria; class Scyphozoa; order Semaeostomeae; family Ulmaridae; genus Phacellophora; species Phacellophora camtschatica. The sequence continues at coordinate 8,421 of JAYJMH010050181.1, read as the reverse complement.
CCAAGGCCCCCTTGGCCCCCGCTATATCTCGGGAATAGTAATAAACACAATATCAATGTGGTCAATGTTGCTTTAATAACTTTGGGCTTTTCAAATCTGTAACCCGAAATGAATTATCTTTTGCTTTTATAACATTGGGCTTTTCAAATCTGTAACGCGAAATAAATTATTGTTTATCGTCTTTTTAAATAACAAGCTGAAACTCAGATAAGAAGAGGAAATTTCCTTAATTATGACACGCCAATAGCGAGAATACTACTGAGAATACTACCGAAATTTCTTATCGATGACGACATTGCCTTTCGAAAATAACGATATTGCCTTTCGAAAATAACGATATTGCCTTTCGAAAATAGCGAGTTTGCCTTTCGAAAATAACCGGGAAACGATAACAATGATGAGGTTGAAATGTGAGAAATTTTTATTTGTTTGATAGCCCAGGGAGGAGGTACCGTCTAACTTGGAAGGGGGGTGGCGTGTAAGATTTCAAATTTTCAGAGCCAAAATTATGATTTTTGATGAAATATTTTTCAAACCCAAAAATATATTATCGGAATCGGAAATCTCAAACCGAACAATATAAGACACGCCCCCCTACCCAAATCAAAAAGTGCTCCCCCCCTTAGTTTTGATAGATAACAATATTTGAGAATAAAATATGTTTTGTTTCAATTTCACTCTGAAAAAATATTTAATTGATAACTCAATTGTGTAAAAAATAGTTGATAACCATAGTTTGATCGGAAAATGATCGAGAGGCGATATCAGGTAATGACATATGACCCCCTCTTTGACGGGGGCATTAACTCGTTCTGAATCTGAACCTTGCTATCAAAGAAATAATGTTTGCAAAATTCGGTAACTGATGTTTGTTGGCCACTAGGAGAGGCCGACTTGTCTCCGATTTGTCTCCGACTTGTCTCCGATTTGTCTCCGACTAACTAATCTTCTGCTATTACCTTAATGACGCGCTCATTTTTCTTAACATGTGTCGAGTTTATTGTGTCTCTGTGGTTCCCTGTGATTTCCCTTCAGGTCACATTTAGTTACATGTTAAGTCTGTTTCAGATTATACGAGACTACGTCATTTTATAATTTATTCGCATCACAAAGTTTAGATATCAGAGCTCTGAGAGCAGTGTCTTAAATTGCTTGAAAATGTTTTATTTTTGGGTAACTGTTTCCAATTTACTTTACCAGGGCCTGTGATTACCATAATGGTTCGATTAAGCCCCCCTCTCGAATACGCCCCTGTCTTGAAGGTGATTTTTTACTAAGCCCCCTCTCAAATAGCCCCCCCCTTATTTTGTCAAAAAGGATAATACTCTTTTTTAGATAATGCTCTGCACCTTTTTAGATATTACTCGTGCATTTTTTTATAGATAATACTCTCAGGGAAGTTGACTTTTGAATAAACCTCCCTCTTGAACAAGCCCCCTGTCAAGGGTCAAATTTTAAATAAGCCCCCCCCCCGGGCTCAATCGAATTATCACGGTATGTACCATTCTGTATATTCACACAAAAGCATGATCTCTGCTCTTAAAGTTACGTCACTCGCACCAACCTTCTGGACCCCCCACTGTTCCGAAACGATGATCTCATCACTTTGTCACGTGGTCAGTTCTCAAACTGACAACAAAGTAGGCTGCCGCGGACTCATCAAAAGGAAGTGCTGGATAAACTCACAGAGAAGAAGATATCATCATGAATTCATAGAGATTTTCACGCGGAACTCAACATCCCTGGCAGCTGCAAAGATTTCTCCGTCAGCCAAAGGCCACCTGTTTTGTGGAAACCATTACCAGAACCTGCTGTTCGTGTTTGTGACGGTGGACAGCATGGCTAAATTTATTTACACAATTCCGGTAAGAGCACGCGACTGCTACGCTGGTTTGTCTTGTGGCCAGCGAAACCTTTCTCATGTTTGTTATTAAATTTTTCGTATAATTGAGGCCTATCTAGAAGGCGAACACTATACGCGTGTTTTGATTTGGATCAATCTGCTTTGCTGCCAATGAAAGATTTTGTTGCCTCATTTTCTTTCGATTTTCAAATTATGATGAAGCACGGCGACTGCTGTTTTGTGGGGATAAATAAAAGGAAACCCTCATCCCTTTTCTTTGTTGTTATGTTTAAGGCCTTAGCTAGCAGACCAGTTTCTGGCTGTTTTTGCGTAGTTTCGAGGGCCGAATGTGGTGTGTAGAAATGAAAGATTTATCATTTTCGTTGGTTTTTTGAGTAATTAAGAACTTCTGTTTTGTGTTTTGCAAAGAAACCATTTTGATATTATGTGTGTGTTGTCAAGTTCTGTTTATCATAGTTTGATTCGCAATTTCGCATAGTTTGATTCTTGTTTATAAGATTGTTTTAGTTTAGGGTTTTGAAAGTGGAGGGAGTTTTGAGATCAGCTCAAAATTTATCATTGGCAACGAAAGATTCTTTAAATAAAATTATCATTTAAGCATTAAATAAAATGAAGTTCGATTTTCGAGTGATTTTCCCTTGATTTAGCAACTAAACCACATCACATCCATTCATTCACAATCCAGGTGAAAGGTTAAGATTTAGGTTTTGATCGCAAAGCTTTTGGTCGAGAAATCTTTAAGAGAGAATAGTGTTATTGTTCCGAAAAGGCAAACAAAAGACAAACAACAAATTTAACCATATTTGCTCCTTCTGCTGGTACCTCGCACGTCACGTTCGATTTCTGAGCGTTTTTCGTCAGCAAACTAACGTTCATTGCCATCACAAAATCCAGTATGATTTGGCAGTCACTATGTACTCTAGGCCTATTCATTGTCTATTCATGACAAAACGTCCGAGAAATGCCTGTGAGGCATAAGTCTATTCTCAGATATAGGGGGTCCAAGGGGGCCTTGGCCCCTCCCAATTTTCCTGGTCTGTCAATATGAATAGCATAAATATTCCACATGTGGCACCGAATATAGGAATCATTATCCATGGGGCCCCCTCAAGCAAAAGATCGTATCTCGGTCCTTGGTTAATATTCATTGAGAGATTGCGTGCGAATTGCAAGAATATGTTGTGATAAAGAGCACGAGATATTATTATAAGAAAACCAATAATCTTTCGCTCGCTTTGGCATTTTGGGTGTGATCATGTGTCCACTTATTTATGACACGGAAGATTTCAAGAGATTTCGGTGATTCTGTTTAAAAGAAGACCGGTTTTAATCTCTTAACAATCGACGTAATAGCTGAAATATTGCGTGTTCTCTATGACGAAAAGAAAGGAGGATATTTTCAAGTTGAAGGCAGATATTGGCTCAATTTTCTTAATTCCTTTTCTCAATTTCTCAATTTTCAATTCTCAATATAAGGCTGCACTAGCGAGAGTTCCCCCAATTTTTGATAATTCTTGACCAATTTTCACTAGTAAAAGTTTCTTAAGTGTGTATAAAATAATTTTTTTGCTACATGCATTTTATTTTCAACAAAAGCATTACAAAAACTGAGTATTTATTGTACAGGATAAAAAGTCTTCACTGAATCAATCATATAACAACATGTGCACTCCAATAATATCATTATGCATTATGTAATCATCACTAAACATTTCAAAAGTTTCCTAGCAATTTTTCATTCTCTAGTAAAAGTTTTTTTGTCGTATATAGAATAATCCTTTTTCTTACTACATGCATTTTTTTCAACAAAGATATTACAAAAACTGAGTATATAATGTACAGAATAAAAAGTCTTCACTGAATCAATCATCTAACATCATGTGCACTCCATTGAAATCATTGTGCATTTTGTAATCATCACTAAAAATTTCAAAAGTTTCCTAGCAATTTTTTATTCTCTAGTAAAAGTTTCTTAAAAATTTCTTAATTGTATACAAAAAATTCCCATCTTTTTCCTTGCACTCTTATTTTCAGCAAAAACTTTACACAAACAGGGTATATAATGTACAGAATAAAAAATCTTCACTAAATCAATCATCTAACATCATGTGCACTCCAATAAATTTTCATGGGTTGCACCAGTGTGTTTTTTATGAAACGTTTCTTATTTGAAAAATATGCAATTCCAAAAATGTTGCAAGTTCTCCATTCAGAAAAGACAGCTGGGGAGGATATTATCAATTTAGCACCTACATTATTTGCACATAAGAAACTTTGATAAGAAAAGGCAAAACTGGGTCAAATTTTGTGGTATCTCAGAATCTATTTACATTGCACGTTTTTTAACATAGGAAACACCTTTATAAGGAACTCCAGGCTAAAATTTGGTGAATCATTTTCACATCTCATCAGGGGTGGAAAAATATTTTACTTTTTTGGGACTGCTAAAAATTTACGAAAAACTTTCTGCGAGAGCTAGCTGTAAAAATAATGTAGAATCTACAATTTTCCACAAGATCTGAGAGATATTATTGATCAATAGTATTATTGCAAAACACTGAAAAATATCTGCTGCACTCAAAAACTTTCTGGGACCATTGGTGCTGTGGTCCGCTACTTTTTCCACCCCTGCATCTCATAAAATATTTGCATTAAGTGGAAATCATTCAAATGTTATTTCATTGATCATTAAGCTGGTTTTGCAGAAAAAACGCGTAAACCAAACCGTTTTGCTCTTTTGAACAAGCAAAGATTTTCGCGATTCGTCATTCAAATGTTATTTCGTTGATCATTAAGCTGCTTTCGCAGAAAAAACGCTTAAACCAAACCGTTTTGCTGTTTTCAACAAGCAAAGATTCCGCTCTGACAAATCCAATTTGTTGACATAAGCAATCAAGGCATGTTTGTTTGTTTATACATGTTGTTGCAGAAATATTTGTGGCTTCCACAGAAGGCTTAAGTCAACATGGCGCATCACTTTTAATTCAAGATGAAGACAATTGGAAGATAATATTGTAAACATCGTAGCCAGGAAAGAGGAATCTTCAAAAGGAATTCTTCAACCTCGTTTCCAGAGATGCTTTCAAGGGAATACCCCATGGTGAACTTGTCGCATGACTCTTGTTTCCTTGCGTTCTTTTTGATAGATTTGACGTCACTTGCCTCAAGTTTATTTCGTGCCAAATCACAAATATTTATTTCGTACTCAATATCTCGAGGGAATGCCATATCGAGGGAAACATCTACCGTTTTCACGTCACTCCGGCCAACTTTAATCCTTGTTTGTAACTTAAACATTATAAATTTTATCTGAAACTTCAACTCGACTTTAACTTCAGCTTGACTCCGACTTTCCCCAAGTCTATTTCGTGCCAAATCACAAATTTTTATTTCGTACTCGATATACCGAGGGAATGCCATATCGAGGGAAACATCTACCATTTTGACGTCACTCCGGCCAACTTTAACCCTTGTTTGTAACTTAAACATTATAAATTTTATCTGAAACTTCAACGCGACTTTGACTTAAACGGGATTTTTACCTTTTCGCGCCTGAATTTATGTCTTATACTCGACGTGGACTTTGTCTAAGGCACACGAGAAGAGCTTGTGTTGCACGTATCCCAACACAGCTAGAAAAGTTTCGGATGTAACATGTAAGGACAAGATCAACAACAAAGTTTTGTACGAGAAATCTAGTTGAATTTTAAATCCTGGTTTCCCTGTGGTGGTGTTTTTATAATGAGGCCTAAAATATTTGATCTCTTCAAATCACGTGGCAGCTGTAGAAATCTACTTAATTTTTATATCCTGGTTTCCCTGTGATGGTTTTTTATAATTCGGCCTAATTTAATTGATCTCTTTAAATCACGTGGCAGCTCTTTTGGATTTAACAGTATTTAAGTCCAGCAACCAAACATATCCGGTTCGAATTAATTTTACAATTTTAGATTTTTAGCCGACGGAGTAATCTTTTTTCCGTCTGTGTCACGAGTCTGTCAAGCTCTTTTGCAGACGTACTTTTGGAAGCACAAAAACTCCAGATATATGACAAATACTATTTGTTTTTTAAATACAAATTTCAGAGTTGTTTTTTGTGAACAAAATGTACAATTGCTATTTGCCATACATCTAAAGATGAATTTCACCCTTCAAACGCACACCCCGTACGGGGATGTAGTGAGTACCCCCTTGGGCCTGAGTTTACGAAAGCGGGGAAATTAACCAGCAACAATTATTATTTTTAATATTATACTAAAAATAATAATAGTGATATTAACAAACATTTCTGACGCTATTAATGTTTATAACTGAATTAGAATCGATTGTTTGCACTATTTGATCATTTGATACAGCATATCAGCATTGATTGAAAGTTGGGGTGGGAGAATTGCTGTAAAAAATGTGTTCTAACCTTGTGACTAGACTTGCCCCAAGGGAGGAGCGAGAGAAGTGAAGCTCCTCCTCAGCCACCCAGCCACAATGTTTGTGGTCGCATGTGTGTTAGACTTGCCCCAAGTCTATCTCTTTTTTAATCCGAGAAATTCTTTTTTGATTCGAGAAAAGGAGCTGAGCAAACTGAGATACTAACGAAGGAACGAGAAAAGGAGCTTAAACGAAGGGTGGCTGGGGAGGAGCGAAATTTCTCTCGCTTCATTTTTTGTTCTCTTCTCCCCAGCCACCCTTCGTTTCAGCTCCTCTTCTCGTAAATATCACACAGTCTATCGACCTGCAAAGCCCTGCATTACCCGTTATTTAACGAAATAGTTTATAGCTGTAATTTAATATTTAATTAAATAATATTATAAATTATTTAACATTATCTAATATTTTATATTTACTATTTTATCTTAATAATAATCAAAATTTAATAAAATATTAGTTATTTTTAATAAAGTATTATAACACGAAGAACTGGAAACACAGCTGATGTAGCGACAAATAAAAAATATTCTCACAAACTCAACGAGGTCACCTGGTCATGGGAGAGTTTACATGAAGTCCTCAAACTGTATGACGTCACATGTGAAACTCAACGGTAATTCACACGGGGTCCAAAAACAGTGGGGGCAGAGGGGGAATCTAGCCGCGCGCCTGTTGGGCAGGAGCAAAGTTGCCTGGTGACATTTCGGTTCAAAATCTGGCCTTTTTAGCCGGCCTTGTGGCTTCATTAACATTTTCTCGTCTGTGATTGGATTATTGTTATTACTGTAAAATCGAGGCTTACTGTTCGCATTTTATGGACTACTAGACAACTCTTGATTGGATTTTCGCAATTGCAATTGAGTTCAGTCCGCAATTTAGGCTTTGCCTTTCTATGAGAAGGAGGCTCGTCAAAGGCCAGTTTTTTTATTGGAATAATATGAGTCATCGTATGTCAGAGCGATCTTCATCAACCTCGATCGTATGTCGAGATAAACTTCAACGACTGTGGTGATAAGTCTAGGAGCGAATTCCAGCCCCCCTAATCTGATGTGCCGAACCCTTTAAGAGGAATCTTAGTGATCATGTGGTCCAAAGTTGAAATACACGTTGTTTTTATAAGGGAATTTTTATAAGAAACTCACAGGTAAAACCAATGAAAAATTCAAGAAACTTCTAATAATGCATGAAAAATTGCTGAGAATTTTTGGTGATGATTCTATACAGTAAAAACCCGCATATAAGAAACCAGGTTTTTCATCCAGGGTATTGTCTCGTAAACAATAGGCTATTGTTTTACCTATTGTTCTCTTTAAGAAATCAGGCCTGGAGGTTCTTAAAAGTGTGTTTCTTATATGCGGGTTTTTACTGTAGTGCTAATGATTTTAACGGATGCCAAGCTTTCCTACTAAATGCCGGGCCAGAGATAACTTGGCATATTGGCCCAACCCGGATCTGCTCGCTTCATGTAATCAGGCCCTTAATTTGTCAACTGTATTGTTAGGACGTAAGGAAAGCATGCATGGGTGTAGGCTTGCACGTGCAAATGGAGGGGGTGCAGTACATCAGTAAGACAACGAGGCTCCGAAAGCTTACGCGTTGATAGTTGTTTTGTGGAGTAAGATTCCCACTCATCCACCCCCCCCCCCCAAGAAGACAGTTTACAATAATTATATCAGGAATTCAAAAACATTATCCTCGCGAGCCCAGCTTGGCCTAGTTGCTGTCTGCTCACAAACAACTAGACTGACCGATTCCATACTGTCATCAGAGACTCTTAAAGTAGAACTGTAAAAGTAGACATATTTATTTGCGTTTGAATGAAATGAATTAGAAAATAACAGTATTTTTCTACTTCAAGGTTTATTCACCGACACCAGAAGATATGTTATCGCAAGGGGGAGACCCCAGTGTACAATACGCATCACCGAAAGGGGGCATTTCAAGTGGCGATTCCTATTACATGGGTATGTATGTTCATCTTCTCTTTGAAACTTTTGTTGAAAATTTATTTATTTATGTATTTATTCATTTTATTTATTTATTTGTTTACTTACGTATTTATTTATTTATTTATTTATTTATTTATTTATTTATTTATTTATTTATTTATTTATTTATTTATTTATTTATTT
>JAYJMH010050170.1:0-13708 GCA_036873815.1 Phacellophora camtschatica | reverse complement strand
GGTAATGGCAGCGAGAACAATTCAATTTTTTGAAGTAATTCCAACATGTTGACAACGTTGAGCTTTGGTGCAAAGTAGTGCTTGACACCACAGGTGTGCAATCAGCCAGGTTTGCAAAACAAAAGATCGATTCCCAAGAGTGCAAAAAGCGTTCGAAATCCATTGACCTTCTTCCTGGCAAAATTCCAAATGTTTGAAATCAACATAGATGCGCAGGCGCAAAGTCCACTTTGGTCAGCAGGTCAAACGTTTTTCCTCTATGCTGTTAAAATAAAGAATATTTGCTTTCCGTCAATGTAATCGTGAAAGATTTTTGCATTTTATGCACGAGTTATTCCTTTTGAGTTAAAATGAAGAACATTTGCTCTCCGCCATCGTCAACATGAGAGATTTTTCCATTTCATCCACTAGTTCATTTTTTCAGTAAAATGAAGAATATGCTTTCTTTCATCGTAAACATAAGAGATATTCACATTTCGGTTGATTTGTTTATATTTTCCAAATAGCCAATTTATTCAAATTATTTATGATGTAGCTCGTTATTAATAGCCTCATTCAGCTGAGTAATATCGTTGCATTCTTGTCGTAGACTAGTATCATCGGCATACAAAGATACCACTGACTTACGGATAGCATGTGGTAGGAAAAATACACCCGAGGATCCCCGATTCCTCACATTTTAGGCTAGAGTATGGGATTTCGGCGATGTAATAGGAATCTTTCCCCCGTACTTCTTCACAAGGATTAATTTGGATTCCATGAAGGAATTAAGAAGAGATAATATCTTACCTTTTCCAACATCCATAATTTCTGAAACATAGGCTGGGATCGATTCGGCATCAGGTCTTTTGTGATTTTTTTCTCTGAGATTTGTGACTGATTGTAGTATAGCAGCTTTAAGTGATTGATGGTTATCTTCGTTACATGTGGGCATAAGTTCTAGTGGTGCAATGCAGCTCTCTGGCATAGGATCGACCTCTCACTCATCTTGTCTCATCTTGTCTAGGCACACCACTAATTTCACTCTCATTTTCTTTCTCGCTTTCACAATTTCTAACAGACGAAGATTGCCGTTTTAATTTACCCGCGTTCACTGCCCAACATTTATCACACAGTGATTCGTCGCTCGGCCAAATCTTAACGTCGTGGGATCTTATTTTGTAGTCTCCATTGAAAAAGTTTGTACCCTGCAAAATTGTTTTCTGTTGGAAAGGTATGAAGTGAACTAAAAGAATTCATTTTGTTCGTTTCCATAGTGATTAAGCTTTTCACAAAGGATCTGACGATCAACGATGTCAAGAGCTTTCTTTAAGTCAATAAATACAAGACACACATGCTTTCCAAGATCTAAACCGTTGTGACAGTCATCTGTATTTTAGCAAACATGTTACAGTCGAATGGAGAGTCCTAAAGCCCAATTGATTTGGAGAAAGAAACCCATTCTTATTTAGATACCAGCACAGTGAGTTAATTAATAGCAAGTTTTTCAAAGAGCCTGGAGACAAGTGGTAAAACTGAGATTGGGCGGTAGTTTGAATTTTCAGCATTATCTTCCTCTTGGAGTGAACCTTGCTATTTTCCAAGAATCTGGAAATTGACTTGTTTCAATGGATGTATTGAACAAGAAAGCAAGAAAGTTTTCAACGAATGTTAAGGCAAGCTTCAAAAAGAAACTTGAAATGCAGTCGTTACCAAAGCTCTTTGGTCTTGAAATTGGAAATTGCATCTCTGATTCACTAATTTTAGTAGTCTCAAAGTGAAATGCAGCATTCTTGTTGTTAATCGCATAATCAACAGCAAGAAGCGGATTTGGAGAATGCTCAAGTTTTTTCCCTAAAAGACTGAGCCTATCGGGCATAAAAAAGTATTCATTTTTTCAGAAAGCTCATTTTTATCTACGTTTCTCTGCTTTCATCTTTCGAATAGCCAATACTACTGGATTTTGGTCTTTAGTTCTGAAGCTCATTAATTGTTTTCCGTGTACCTTCACATGATTTAATTTGTTGGTGTAATACTCAGTTTTAGCTTGTTGTTCAGACTATTAACTGAATTCTTAATTAATCTGTATGAGTCCGTTTTATTTCTTCTTTAATTAAGGCCTTAATAGGGGGTCTCATTTTCCGCATTTCCGTATAAAATCCCATTCATATCCGCATCTCCACATCATCATCATGTTTATTTCCATAACATGTAGCACAGTTCATAATCAGATTTTTATGTCGGAAATTAAAGTTGTTTCTTTTCACCTTAATTTCATTGTTTCAATGTAATATATCAAATCTTGTTCTACTTTCACATATTATTTCAGAAGCTATAATATGATGTTAATGGCAGTATCAAGATAGTCTATTTTACATGAACATGAATTTAATGATAGTCTCAGGGGTGCAGCTCGACTCTGAAGATTAGGGGGGGGGGCAAAACGGCTCCTCAGGGAGAGATCTGGTCGACTGGGCTGCAAAAACCGTTAGTAAATGACTTGCAAAATGGCCGACTAAGCCGACTCAAAAGCAGTTTTGTGCAATCGCTCCCTGCCGCCCCCATTGGCTCCGTCCCTGAAGTCTCTGGAAATCACGTTTTCCTTTTTTGACGACGTAGTTAGCTTACAAAGAAATATATTGTCGTTACAAATATATCTTATACCCCATTAGGGATGCTCCTGCATTTTACAATTGTTCTATGATATGACCATATTCAAAAGGCTTCATTTCATAGGGTATTTAAATGAACGCACAACCTAAATCGCAGCAAAATTATCCCGTATTGATGTGAAAGTGAAGTGATCAGTCTATAAATATGTGTATCAACTTTTTTCGTAGCAACTGCGTCGTTCTGATGAAACAACGAAGAGGGCCATTGCGGATGTGAAGAAGATATGTAAAGATACTGTGACTTTCCAGGTTTGTAAATTACTTTAATATTCAATAATCACATATGAAAGAATTGTTTCAAATTAGATTATTTTCGAAATTTCTGGAAACTATAATGTAATTTCTAATTTAAATAAGATGAATGAAAAAAGAAATTGAAATATACCGGTTGTCCGAAAAAAAGATAACACAAACTGTTTTCTATTTCTATAATTCTACTGTTTTCCTGAGGAGATGAAGTCTGCAGAAGATTAAAAGAAATTCGCCTAATGATAGCAAAAATGAATGGCTTGCAATGCAATGCCTGCTAAAAACATCCCTCTATCTCATGCAGGGTATTGATCGGTCAGGTCCATATTCATCATAGTTTGTTTTGAGATTTGTTAAAGTTTTAAAATAATTCTTCATTTTCGTACACAAAAATTTGGCACTGCACTTTTGATACAATAGTTTACTATTGATGCACTTGTTTGAGCTTTAGCTCAAATTTTGACTTTGAATGCTCGCAACTTCACTGGGAAATGTATCAAAATTTAAGTTAGGACCTTGGCATTGAAAATCCAACGAAAGCGGAATCTCTTATTTTGCGGCTTACTTTGTGGTATTTAGACAAACGTGCACTGAGATTTTTGAGGGTATCCTGTACACAATAATGAAATCATTCTGTAATTTCAGCGTTGCACTAGTTGAGTAAACGTTAAGCTCTATTGTGCCGTGGTGACAGCGTTTTTACAACGTTTACCAAATTTAACTTTCTTTGCTGATTTTACAGGGCCGTCCGTATCACGAAAAGATGAATTCAGATAAGATCGAGATGCTTTATTGGTTACAGCAAGAACGAAGAAGCATCGCCCTTCAAAGAGAAACAACAACTGTCGATCGAAAAGGTAAAATTATCGATCTCCCTCCCATAGCTGCAGTTACTTTATTATGACAAGTGAATCCCGTCGAATGGTTTTTTGCTGAGTATAGGCCTGTGTAAAATATTATTTGTAAAATTGGCCTTTTAGTGAGTCTTTCCTGAGAATACGGAATATTGGTACATTTTTGCTTTTAAATCATCTATCATTTGAAGTTGGTTTCGTTACATTATTCATCCATGTTAATTTTTTCAATGCTTGCTTATGCTAAAATCATTAAATATTCTTTAAACACACATTCTTCTTTAATTTGGCTTTAGCAAAGCGCGGGAAATGTTTTGTGACACCTAAAGTATGTTCGTAAGCTAATTGAAATGACGTTGTTTCTTTTTTATGAAAAATTCGTTTTGGAGATTCATATGAACTTATTCGCATCCCATGAATTGATGTTAAGTCAACTGAGGCTATGTCTGTTGTTAACGCGACTACGCGTTGCTCCATGCATTGTAAGTTCACACAAAATTTTACGTTTCCTTCGTTTTTCCCATTCAAAAGGTGAATTACTGAGGTTCATCCACTACCACCCTCCTTCCACGATCCTTATTGCTTTTACCGGGTGACCCCCCCCCAAAAAAAAAAAAAAGCTGTGGCTTGAAATTCGTGAGAATAAAAATCTCGTATTTTATGCAAAACATAAACTTAGATTTTGAGATATCGTCCAGACATCTGCATCACGTTTACATGGCCAAAACTGGAGAATATAAATTGCCCTCACCCGTGAGCTAAAAAACCACAATTTGTTTCTAGTCCAAAGTTTGAAATTAAAACAACCTGCTTGCTTCAAGATCGACTTGGGTAGTTTGATTTGTGAAAACTCCTAAAGCGTCATATTAGAGCAAGCAGGTTGTTTTAATGTAAAAACATGGACTGAAAATGAATAATACTTTTTTCAAGTTAACTTGAAAGCTCATGAATTAAGGCAATTTTTATTTCAAGTTTTTGACAAATAAACGTGGTTGCAGTTGACTGGATGACATCTTGAACTCTAAGTTCGCCATTCAGACGTCGTTTTATGCACAATTTGAGATTTTTAATTTCATGGAATTTATGCTGCAGTCTTGCCAACTAGGATAGTTTTTTGTGGGTCACCCGTTATGTAGACTACTCCGCCGGGTTTCTTCTCCGCAGTGACATATTTTTTATTGATTAACGAAATAAAATAGACTTGGAGCAAGTCTGCCCGTTATGACGAAATGTCCTTCCAAATAATTAAAATGCATCCAAACATATCCCCAGCTAGCATACTCATCTGCGCAGTCGTAACAAGACACATAGCAGAAGAAAAAACAGACGAAAAATGACGATGATTTTTCAATAGCATTATCTCCAATCTTGACATTAACTCCAAGCTGGAACACAAGACTCCAAATGTTCAGAAATTGTTCATCCAATTTTTTGAATATAACTATTACTAAAGCATTTTCATAAACTTTTTACAATTTGTTCAAAAATATTTTTTTCTTCTTGTTTTGTTTATTTTTCTTTTCAACATTATCTCCATACATTGTCTCAAATTTGTAACTCTTCGAATTTGGTTGTAGTTTTGAAATCATATCTTCTTACGCTTTTATTGTAAGCAATAACATAACCCAATCTCTTCATAACTTCCTTGCAGTGTTTGTTTATTGTTTGCAATAAATTATCACTAGCTTGCGTTTTCCACGCATTCCTCACGATTGTGGCATTTCGTGGACCATTTTGATACCTGTTCTTGTCTCCTGTGCCTTGTTTTGATGTTGTATCCGCAAACCATTTCAGCGAATCGTTATTCAAATCTATGTCAGTAAAATCAGCTAGGCTTTTCATCATTCGCTGTGGATCGTCAAGGAGATCTTCGTACCTGAAAAGAAGATACTTCATATTTTCCTTATACTTTTCTTTGTTCTCTTCAATTTCTCTTATGTAGTTCAATGTTTCCTGACAGCGACGCTGCACATACACATCCGTTCTTCTTGTGGTTATATTCGTCTCTTCGGAAAACCAACCAAGTCTCATTTGCGACGACAAAAAACCTCTCGGATCTCGAACTAAATGAATAATTCTCAAATCAACATTGAAATGTTTTGAAATGTCCAGCAGCATCTTCATGTTGAATGCTGGAATCCTAAATTCGAGCTCTTTTATTACCGTGTACTGTGTCATATTGGCACATAGCATCTTGACCAATTCACTCTTTAGCCGGAAACAGTTTGTTTGGTCGCAGAATGGTTTCCGCTTAAAAGCCGAGGTTCTCCATCGTGCGCCGGTTTTATCGTAATTGTCCATGTACCTATCAAAAGCATCAGTCCGTCGACATGTCATCAAGCTAGAATAATATGCTTTAGCTTCTCTCTCGTAAAATTCTGCTGAACTTTTGTTACCGATTTCAAAAGGAATCACGCCATGATATCGCTCTATTGCCAAAAGTGGCTCAAACATGTAAAATGCTTTTGTGTCTCGATTAAATAGATCGCCCAGCAAGCTGCTTCCAGATCTTCCTTGTGCTAGTATTAATATTCCTTTTCGTTCAAACCGTTCTTGAGGTCGTCTCCCTATGAAAGACTGAAAAGAATTTTTCTGCATGAGCAGCTGTATCTTTTTGAAATTTGTAAATCTTAACGAGAAGTACAAATATCCAAATAAAAATATCAGAGTGAAGAAGAAGATCTGCAACGATTTCATCCTTTTGCAGCTTTGACTTTATGAAGCCCGATTTAAAAATGACACATGAAACAAATGAGAGAAACTATGGCAGTTCTCGACGAGATCTTGCAGATCTCACTTTAGCATTGTTTTATCATTGCTTTGTCATTCCATAGTCATAAGAAAAACTATAGTCTGGAGGCGCAAACAAAAGCCTTTGTTCTTTGCTTTGTTCATATGTTCTGACCTTTTTGGATGTTGAAATTACAACAACAACAACCTTCGGGTGCATCAATTTTGCTCGACATTGGACAACAGAATGGCGGATTCTGCTTATTACGGATTACATCAATTTAATATCAATATTTAATATGATATTTCATCTTACAGGCGAGTAGCGAAGCAAAAGAAGTTTGCAAAGAATGTGGCAAGACCTACAAAACTCGACGCGGGTTGACACGTCATTTGAACATGAAGCACCCAACATTGACAAAATCAGACAGTGCTATTTCTACAAAGATCCACCCTTTGGAACTGAAACAAATTATAGTGGAAGCTGCTTTGAAGCTTTCAAATGACCAGTGCTTTCCAGAAGAGCTGCGTTCACATTTTGAAGGGTTTAATGTTTCACCATTGGAGTGCATTGAACTCAGATCAAAGTTCTCTGTAGTATTGGACAGGTTTTCTGGCAATGCTGAAAAGTTTTACTCAGGATTTTATCAGCTAATTGCCTTAGGAGAAATTGGCAAAATTGGAACATTATGCCAACAAGATACAACACTGCTCTTGACTGAAGTTGCCAATATTTGTTTAGCCAAACTAACTGGATATTCCCTTGGAACAACAATTTCAAATGGTGGAAAGAAGTTCACTGAGAAAGAGCTCAATTCATTGGAATATCTTGCAGGCTATTGCTTTCATAAAGTATATTTGAGCACAAGAAATAGCAAAAAATGGAACACTATTATTAGTCAACAAACACTAAGCATACTGAAGGCTGCTAAGACAGATAATGCCCAAAAGCTAGTAGACATAAAAAACAGAGGAGGACTTTGGAAAGTAAATGGAAATGCTTTAGCTATTTTCAAGCAAGCGGAAATAAAATTTATTGAAGCATCAGAACAGTCATTGAGAAACATTGATGCCTATAGTATAGTTGCAATCACCTTGAAGGACCCCATTGTAAAATCGAACATGTCATCAATTGCTTCAGCTGCATTGTTAGAAGTAGACAAAGAAATTGCACATAATGTTTTTGAGACCTTGGTTCATTTATATGTATGGGTTCGTTCACATTCTCTAGCAAAAGACATAAAGGAAAAACACAAGTCTCTGAAGAAATCAGCACAAAAAAGCTCACTACGAACTGAAATAAAGAGATCAAGCATGTCAACAGACTTAGGGCACTAACTTACAATATAAACTATTTATGATCTTTTTACACAGTCTAAAATTAAAGTTAAAACAGTTTTTGTTAACTCATAACACAAATCTAAATTGTAAATTACAGTTTCTTAACAATTAACCCCAGTGACCACAATTTTCTTATTATTTTTTAATTGGCCAACAGTAAAAACTATGTCTACTGTCAGAAACAAATAAAGAGTAATTCCATAAATATTTGGACATTACATTATTAGTATAATTATGTTGATAAAATATTTTTGGACATCTTATTTGGCTTGTTGACCAAAACGGTTTGAATTCTGTTTTGCAATCAAAAGAATTTCAAGTTCAAAACAAGCTGTAGGATGTCCTTTTTGGTGTAATGTCAGCAGCAAACTTTAAGTTGCAAATGATTCGCAAAAGCAAAATTCATTCTTTTGAAAATTGCCTGCAACCAGACCATGTTGGGATTGAGTCCTACCGTTTTCAAATATATGCCATTTTTATTCTGTTGTTCGTTTTAACTCATTAACAACACCTGTGTGATTAAACTGTTTACATTGAAATGCTATGTAAACTGCACAGTGTTGTAAAATTAATCATATTAGTTTTCTTCACAATTATAATTATTGAAGAAAGGTAATTACAGAATGTCAAAACCATTGAAACAGTTCATTTTATCTGGTAAGCTATTGCAGAAATATAAATAACAACTTGCTCTCCAGTGCCTAACAAGTGTTTGCTATGTTTTCTTTGGTCGCTTTTGGAGTGGCTCTTCTGAAATTGTGTTCCATTTGGAGCTTTTGGCCTGACAATTTCCAGATATAGGTGCAACAGTGAACTGGGATTTTATGATATTGTCGTTGTAGCCAACACTGCGAACATTGGGGTTGTCCCTGCGATGACCAATTGCTCTTTGCCGTCCAAAATAATTCTCAAGATCATCTTGGAAGAAATGCTCCGAAAGGATGTACTGCACTCCATTTTGAAGCAAGAACTTACTTACTTCAATGAAGGAATGAATTGTAAGCTGCAGTCCTTTATATGTTTGTGGTGATATAAACATTGTTTGTTTCTCTGATTTTGAAAATGTGCCTGGTTTAGATTCAATCGATTGCTGCCAGTCCTTGAAGTATTTCAAAAATTGATCTTCAAGCCACACGAATCTTGGATCTTCTGTTGACACATATGGCTTTAAAAATTGCTTTTGCTTAAAGCAATGCTCCTTTGTATTTCTGACATTTAGACAGTCAAAGAACATGTCCATTTTCTCACAAAAGTCTGCTGTAGCTTTTGCTTCATTTGGCCCATATTCTCTCAGAACTGCTGCCACAGAACTACTTAGGACTTGGACTGCAAGCTTGACTCTCATTGCAGAGTATAGTGTTATATTTATGTGATCATTTCTTAGTTTAGGCAACAGTTTTAGTCCACAGTCTAAGTCTTCTTCATAAAGGTGCTTTATGTGGCTCCACATTATGTGTTGACCACTGTTCCACATAAGACGAGAAGAATTGCCTGAACCAGACTTGTACAGATTGTTGCGTGCTGTTTTCATAAGATGGGGTGCATCAGAGAAGAAATATATGTATCGATCAGGTGCAAAAAGGTTGACTGTCCTGTACACAACTTGTTTGTGAGCTTTACCATCCATTCCTTTATGCATTGCAAATAAAGTCCTATTTGATGAGGCTCCATCACCAACAGTTGCAATTACTTTCAAATTACATGTCTTCTCTAGTATTGCCACTGCTTTCCAAAAGAGAGGAAACAATTGGAATGCTGTTACCCCGTGAGTGGCAAAGGTAGAAAAGCTGTATGACAGGCGATTTACTACACTTTTCACCAGAAATACAAGAACATGACTTGCAATCTCCTGAGCCTTAACAAGAGTTGCATAGTTGACCTGTGCATCACCCAAATCCACAAACCCTATTAACTCCCCTGTATTCTTATCCCAGACCAGATCTTCCTGGAGCTTCATTTCATCAAAACAAATGATGATATACCTCTCTGGTGGTGTAAATAAGGCTGTTTTTTTTCTGCAAATCAGCAGCAGTATCTTCATTGAAGCCTCTTTTTGGTTTGATAACGTTTACTATAATCTCTTAATGTACGTAAGCTGGGTAGAACAAGGATACCAGTTCCTTCTTTTTCATTGAGACGCAATTCGTTATATGTTGCTGTTGATTTGGCAGTCAAAGCAAGACAGAATTTTATAATCATTGGGTGGTATCTCACTTGAGTGGAAGACTGTTTCAAATAATTCTGCTGTTCTTCCCAAAAAAGTCTCATGAAGGGAGGAATTTTCCTTTGATCACAGCTGCTGAAGATATCTTTAAAATCATTTCAAATCTCTGCACTCACAGGTTTGGAAGTAAGATGAATTTCTTTTTTCATCTCCTCTATTTCACTTTCCAGTTGCTTGCACTTCAAACGGTTTTCTTGAAGAGCAAGCTTTACCCTTTCAGGATTAGTTTTTGTAATTGGTGCTTTCAATTTTGCTGGGGTGTTTGCAGCAGACTCTTTTTGCTTGATCAGCTTAATTTCCTTTTTTTCTTGTTCTTTGCACTCAAGGCAGGAACCTTCTGGCTTGATTAATATATGGCAATGATTGGAGCGCAGGTACTCATCTTGCACAACTGTTTGTTGTTCAACAGCACTACACCTCTTTGGAATACAATGTATCCTTGTGCTACCATCTGATTTTCTGACAACTGAATGCAAATTGATGCCTTTGCATAAAATATGACTATCAAGTTCTTTTAAGAGCTGGGATAAAGTCACATTTTTCATACTGCCTTCATATTGCTTCACAGGAATGGCCTTTGTTGACAGTAACCAACCATAAACTCTTATGAAAAAATTCAAAGTGCAGTCAACCATGATCACAAATTTGGGGACAAAATAATCTCTATCGATCATTGTTATGCAACATATTTCCTGCAATTCTTTTATCTCCACATCAATCTTCAAATCTCTGATTCTCTTCAAGAACTCTGTATAATTTTTATACCAAATCTGAACAGAGTCTTTGTTTGAAGTATTTACAACTTCCCTCTTATGTATGCTCGAATCAGACCTTTCACTCACCTTTCTTACAGTTACACTTTTATTGGGGAGCTTTAAGTGTGGAACACTGCCCTCCTTCAGAGTCCTTTTTTAGTTCATCTAGAACAAAACATACAGAAACAAATTAACAAACTGCCACAAATCATACCGTAAAAATCAAGTTCTGTCATCTGTGGAAATCAAAAAGATTGTATTATTTTATTAGTCCTAAAATTATCTCAAAATCTTTATTTCTTTTTTATGTATGTTACATTCTGCTCCAAAATATGTGTTAATCTTCGGTGTGGTAATCCCCACCCTCTCTTTTCTGCCATTTTTGATGCAATAAAATTGGTTTTGGCAAATTGGGAGGAAATTACAGAAAGGCAGTTTATCTTTCCTTGAAAAGTGAGGTAATATAATAAAACTGAGATCCTTGCAGTATAAATGTTAAGAAAGTTATACACACACATAGATATTATAATAACACTTACAGTGATACAGCTCTTCGGGCCAAAAATGCTGTTCACAAACGTAAATTCGACCTTTGTCTATTTGCTTTGTCAACTGTGTGTCAACAACATGGTCTCGCGTAATCACATTTAATATATCGTTCCTCCACTTGTTGGTTGATTCCTCAACAGCAGATGGAACTTTGATAATAGAAAGGCCTTTATATTTTCTCGATCTGCACGCACCACAACCATAAATCACACAATTAGCACCCGGCATTTCATTAACAACTGTACTTTCCTTCACCATTCACTGTGTTTGTTATGGTTTGTTTGACAACATCTTCTGAGATGATGCATCCGAGGAGGTCTGGACTTGAGCGCGAACAAGGACAAAAACATAGAACAATACGCTATTGTTCGCCTCCACACTATAGTTTTTCTTATGACTATGGTTCCAACAAAAGTTTCGTTGTTTTTTGCTGGAAAGCATTGCAAAACAGGCACATCTCTTGTTTGTCTGGCTTGCCCATTATAATGGCAAGAGATAGATTCTATGATCATGGCATCCCTCTCGTGATTACATGCATTTTTCATGAAGGTTTGCAATATAATAGCCTTTCCCAAGCAGAAAAGACTACCAAACTGGATAGGTATTAAAAATGCATGTAGTCCTGGGTTTTGTTCAACCAGAACAGAATTGCAAGTGATTAAATGTTTTTGATTTTTACATCTTTTGGGAACTGAGTCTATCAATATCTTGATTGTCGTTATAATACTTGTTATGGGAAACATCAAACAAAATCTATTGAATATCCCATAAATTATAATGCCAAGTTTCTTATAAAAGGTGAAATTAGAATTTTTCATATATAGACGATAGAGAGCAAAAAGAAACTTTTCAGAAACTTTGTCAAGTGAAATTTTGTCAAAATTTTGTCAAAATTATGATCACTGGTGGAGCCTCAGCCCCAAGCTTCTTACAAGAACTGAGATACAACTTTTTGCATGAGGTGGCCCATGAATAGACATTCCTATATTCGGAGCCGAAGGTGGAATATTCATGTTTTTATTTTAGCTGACCATGAAAATTTTGGACCCCCTATGGACCCCCTATATCTTGATCTTTTGTTTCTATTAAAAAATGTGTAAATGCTTTGTAGAGATTTTCGAAGAGAAAACAATCATATATGAAGTCATACTACATTAAAAGCCTAAAAAACTGAAACAACATGGTAAAGTTTTGATTTTTGAACGGAAATCCCCACTATTTAGTTCCTAGCTGCATAGCATTAACAAAATTGTTAAGTTGAGTAACTAAATAAATGAACCCAAATCATTTATACAGCTGTGCTACAGAATTTTTACACCAGAGCAAAGAAATAACCAAAAAAATAAGAAATATAACTTGCTGTTAACGCAGTTAAGGGAACTGCTGCCTGGTTGCAGGTGGGATTGATGGATATATATTAAAATCACTTACTTGTGTTTTACCGCAGATCTCTAAGGGGACTATTATGGAAACAAGGTCTTTCGATCTTTCAATGTAATTAATTTTTCTTTTTCATTAAAGTGCTTGTTAAATTTTTTATCTTTTACTTTAGATTTTAAATTGTAAATTTTAGTTTAACTGCATCCTTTACTTTAGATTTTAAATTGTAAATTTAAATTGTAAATTTTAGCTAAGTGGCATAAAATAAATACATACATATATTTATACAACGGGAAGAGAGCCTTGTGAAATGTATTACATGGCATTTTGAAGAAACGTTTTTAAATTTTTCCTAAAAGAAATTTAGAGATATTTATAATTATAGAGAAATTTATAATTTCTACTGGTAACTCGTTCCATAGCTTTGCCCCCAAATATCGAGTGGAATTCAAACCATATCGTAGAGTATTTCGGTTAGTCAGAAACAGATGACCACAAGATGATTGCCTTGTTGCATAGTTATGAATAGATGAATTAAACTAAAAATAATCATGGAAGCAACTTGGTGTTAACTTTCGATTCATAAACTAAGGTTAATAGCTTCAGCTTGAAAGTCTCATGTAGTCTTAGTTAATGCTTTGAAAATGGGTAGAGAATGGGAAAGGTAACTTTGATTTGATATTGCTCTGACTTCTTTCTTCTGCAATTGAAATATTGGTTCCATATATGTGTCAAATGTTTGCCCCAAACAGTTATACCATACTGTAAAAACAACAGGAACAGGGAATTATAAATACAAATTAAAGAAGCGGCAGGAAGAAGTTTTCTAATTTTGAAAATAATTCCACAAGTTCTAGCTTATTTTTTTGAAAGGCCTGTTTCCATGCCAGGCCCAGGGTTTAATACTGAAGTGATATGAAGGAATATGTGTATAAGAGGATGACAGTGCACAACGCCAACCAGGGGGCCCAATTA
>JAYJMH010050159.1:0-13708 GCA_036873815.1 Phacellophora camtschatica | reverse complement strand
TTCAAATCTTTAATGAACAACATTTCATAGATTAGACAATCTGTTTTCCCTCGACATTTGCGCAATATTTTGAATTGCTTGTGCAAATTTTCAAAACGTCGTTCATTGTTATCATCAATATTTATAATTAAATGTTACAAACATAACATTCTCATTCGAAGTTTTATCTTGCAGGGAGTAAAGCATGTATATGATAGATACGTTGAAATTCTAAAATTAATGTAAAAGTTCTACCCGCTTTTACCTCATGAAAATATGACGGTTTGCGTTGTTCGTTAAATGGGCCGTGTGTTCGTTAAGGTGCCATGACGATCTTTCACGACCTTCCCACGATCACGACCTTTTCCCGATCATGATCAATCACGAAATTTTCAAAATCGTGATCAATCACGACCTTTTCACGATCATGATCAATCACGACCTTTTCACGATCATGATCAATCACGACATTTTAAAAATCGTGATCAATCACGACATTTTCAAAATCATGATCAATCATGACATTTTCAAAATCGTGAAAAGATAAAATGTACACAAATTTGCAAATATCATAACGACCGGCAAAGATCACGAAAGAACGAGCCATTGAGGGCACTGGAATGGAACTCAGTTATATTCCAGCGATCGCCAACGACCCACAAAGATCGCAAAAGATTGTCAACGATTAAATATGTAAACCAGGCATAAGAAGCACGATGAAGAATAAAACTGAGAACTGAGTTAGCTAAGAAAGCAAAGAGCACATTAAGAAAAAGAAATGAAAGAGAAAGAAAAATTAGTGCAATTGTCAAATTCCTGCAGAAAATATGTTTAAGATAAAAACATTGCTAAATTATTAAAATTTCAATTTATTTGTCCACGCATTCGCTGAAATATTGATTATTTTTCTCTCGCCTGAGTCAACATTGTGACGCTTTTCCACTTCGGAATTGTTCATTTTGTATTTGCGCTTTGCAATCTGAATTATTAAAAATGTAACTTCTTTCAAAATCACCTTTATTTCTCAATTGCAACTGTAAACATTTCCTTCCCGTTCGGCTACTTCGAAAGCTTTCTCCGAAAGAGCTTGTTTGCTTTTGGCGAACTTAAAATGCATTGTAACGTTATGAAAAATGCATGAACACAAAGGAAATATCTTCCCTAATTGGCTAATTTTCATTCGTAGAATTTTACGGCAATCGTTTCCTTGTGTGTGATAAAAAGCTTCTCTCGAAAATGAAAATGAACAAATTTCCTGCATCTTGTAAGACGTCACTGAAGAATCAACTTATTATCGCTAGGTTTCATTTTAAAATGCTGTAAATTAGCACTCCTAAAATTAATCGCTGCAATCGTATCAGTACACGATTTACTTCAAGGTATCCCATCAAACATGGTTTCTTTTTAATGACACACCATGTACCTTATAAGCTTTGAACAATGAGAAAAAGTAGCTTCAAGGAAGTAAAATATTCCTTTTCTCCCTCACAACTCTTTTCCTTTTCTGTCCACGCACTACGACATAGCAAAAAATAGCATTAAAATATCTAGTCTTACACTATAACTGGACACTATGTTAACCATGCAACTGTTAAAGTTACTTTGACTTTCAGCCGTGTTACTGTTCATTTTTACCATGTAACATGTTACTGTCAATTTTAACGAAATTCTAACCATGTAACCGTTTGTTTTACTGTTATATTTTAACCACGTTACTGTTAATTTTAACCATGTAACTGTTCGTGTCTAATTTGGAATTTAGCCTATTAAAAGTATGAGAATTGATATTTCAAAATTATAATGTTGTTAGCTTAAATCAAACCTGTGACCTTTCTTAGATGTGCCAAGTTTTGTGTTTCAAGACAGTGTTTCGAGGTGTTTTTTTTAGACACTGCCTGTTACAGACAAGGAAATATAAGAACAGATCTATCTTGTACAGTCCCTTTAGTGGCGGAAATTTATTAGGGACTTCGGGGCTTACACCATATTTTAGGTGTTTCACCCCCTGCCCCCGCCTGGAAAGTGAAGTTATGTCACTGAGTTCCTTTGAGGTCTAGTCGGCAATGTAAGAAGAATTAGTCAGGAGCAACGTTTTTGGGCCATCGTCCATAATAACAGTCCAAAGTAAACATTTTGAGCATCTCATAATAAAATGTTTTGACAAATCACGCAATCAATGTTATTCAAATTAACGTAATCTTTCGCTGGCAATGACGTGTACATTTTGCCGCAAAAAACGAAGTTTACACCCGCAAGCACGTATGACTTTTAAATTGACACACACCAAACACTTAGCGACGATGTAAAAGCACGAACCATCGTCTGCGGCCGTTTTCGGCCTTAGTTTATTTCTACTTTGAAGATCAAAAGCTTGATAACATACATCAGATAAAGGTCGTTCACGAATACGAGTTTCGCTGAATTTTAACTACAACTACAACATTCCAAATTGTGCCAAATAATCTAACCCTCCATCCTATACATAACAAAGCTAAAGACCAGCGGCCGATTTTGTCTTTGAAAGACCAAGAGTTTCGTCTTTGGTCTTTCAAGGAAAAAATGTTTTTATTAACAAACAAAGACCACCTTTTTCAATATCTTTTGAGAATATTTTTTCAACATTAACAAGAAACGTGCTAACTATGATTGATCTTCTAAGTGATATCCATTTTGTCTTAACCATTTTACGCCGGGAGGGGCCATATGGGCCATTGTTGAACAACGTAGAACGTTATATTATAGCGATTTTTCTATTGATTTATGTGATTTAAACCCAAGGTTTTATTTTGAATTGACTTAGTTTGCATGTACTACCCCCTGCAGAATAAAATGTAGATACGATTTCACCATTAATTGGAAATAAATCCGAGGGTAAAAGAGTTAACTCCTAAAGCTGTTGGAAGATTTTCAAAATAGTAAATATTATTTCAATTATTCAACTATATAAAATTATATCTTATTTAAGGGTTATAATAATATTCAAGGATAACTATAATACTATTTTAATTAATGTATCAAAATTAAGTCAGTAGTTTATAGGTCGGCCATGCATTGTAATATTTTTTGTCTTGATATTTTAAAAGAGGAATTTATATTTAATATTTTGAAAGAAAAACTTTAGTCAGCGTTGGACTTTAAAAGAGGAAAATTGGTAATAAGATCTGGTGATTCTACAAACTTTTTAAAACTAGTCAAAACAAGTGCCATCGCGAGGAGGCAGGTTGGTACATTGTACAGTGAGCCCATAAAGCTTGTGCTCCAAACTGGTGTGCTGTCCAGAGAACCGGAATAACTTTTGAGGTGTATGGATTCACTGTTCAGAAGACCGGTATAACTTTTGAGGTGTACGGGTTCACTGTCCAGAATACCGGTATAACTTTGAGGTGTACGGGCCAACCACATTTTATTATCGACGGTTCTATGATCAAAACCAAATGAATCAAAACTTAGAAGAAAAAACGCAAAATATTTTAACAGAAAACATACCAGTAATTAGCTCGTCGACGAAGTAATACCAGTCCAGATTGTGAGTGTCCTATTCGATGTCGAGGCCAGCACTAACGTGTCTGGTCGCAGAAAAATCATAGAGGTCACTGGCACGGTGCTAAAAAGTATTTTAAAAGGTCTCTGATAGAAGATTGTAGACTCCGAAATACTGTCCAATGTTTCATCAAGTTTGTAAAGGTTGATCGTATGTCCTTCAATGCAAACTGCTAGCAAACCTACAAAAAATGATTATTAAATTTAGCAACATAGGTTGCAGTATCGACCATCTCCCATACCAAAAAGCAACTTTTTGAAATAATTTATTGACCCACAGGACGCCAAAACACAAAAACAACAAATACAAAACACCATGCACTACAAGGCAATGAAATTACATGGGAAAATTGACACCTGGCAAATTAATTCACATTTTGCAAATAAATAAAAGTTATAGAAGATGAAAGGTCACAACAAAGGTCAAAGCAGCAAAGGTCAAAACAACAAAGGTCAAATTACTAACAATGTTGCAAAAATACATAGCGACAGAAGTCAAAGCAACATGGGACGCAGTCACAGTAACAAAGGTCTGATACAACAAAAGAGTCACAACAACATGTTTACAAATAGAGAAAGATACAAAAAATTACAGAACAGTAAATGTTAGAATAACATAGTCACAAGGAAGGTCACAGCAACAGAGGTTGAAAAGAGAATTCGAAAGCAAGGCCACAGAAGAGACAATTACAAAACAATTAATAAAAAGTGGCAGAAAAAGTCAGAGTAAAATTCCAGCAACAAAGTCACAGAAGAAGTCATATCCATAAAATTTATGGCAACAAAAACACGGGAAAAGTTACAATTATAACGAGTAACGAAAGAAAAGTCAGAGAAAAATCAAAACGAATGTTACAACAATAAAGGTCACATATAAAATACAAAGAAAAAATCGTAAAAACGTTAAGAACCGTAAAGGTCACAGCAAAAAAAAACTAAAGAAACTAAATTTGTAAAGGTCAACTGAAAAATAAACAAAATTTTGAAAAATATAGGCCTAACCCTGAATATTTACGAAAAATCCGTAGATAGTTCACAGAGCTGCCTTCTATTTAGTTAAGCACAACAATCTACCATTTTAAGAATCCCTCCAGTGTTTTCAAAGTTTCCAACAACGCCAAAATATGAAACAAAATAAATCTGGTTTATAGAGAAACTAAACACTATAAGATTGTTATTCCATAAATCAATTTGAGCTTCCCACTCCATAGTATCATTTATACTGTACAGTTTCCTAATGGTGGTTATTGATCAATGATTTGAAGAAAGAAAACGGAGCGAACTAGAATAAAAATTCCTAACATGGAAACTAGCTGCAAATAACCTGATGATGATGATGAAAATAGTAAAGCAGGAGCGGCAAGCGGTTCTAGCAGCACAGTCCAATTGGTGTATATATTTATACCTTTTTGACGAAGTAAAACCATGCAAAACAATCTACCATTTTAGGAACCCTCTAGCTTTTTCAAAGTATTTTTCAACGCCAACATTTGAAATAAAATAAATCTGGTTTGTGGAGAAAATAAATGCCACAAGTTAAATATTATCGTTACAAACATCTAGTCATACTCTGAGAAAACAATGGTTTAAAAAGCCTATCAGTGTTGAATATAAAGTTTTTGCCTCCAATTCCTTGCAAATTATTAGTACTGTGATATTCAAGGTGACCAAGAAAAACTATCTACGTTTGCCGGGATGTAGCTCGAAATACAAGAGGCTAGCAGTTTCAATTTGTACTCAAAACGATTTCAGAAGGGTAAACTTAGAGTTTGGGATATCATCCAGCTGTCTGCAATCACGTTTCGTATCCAAAACTGGAAATAAAACAGAATACTCATCCATCAGCTTTCAAGTCAAGTTAAAGGAATGCCATTCATTTTCAGCTTACGTTTTACATCATTATAAAAGGCCCTCGTTGCCATATTTTCTTTGCTGATGATGACCTATGCTGATGAAACATCATGTCTATTGTTTAAGTCAAAAATGTTATTTTTATTTTATTTTTCATTCCATTTTAAAACCGATCATGTCATCTAATGCTACTAAGACTATGTCAGATCATGTAACCTAATGTTACCAAAGTTCATGTTAGATCATGTTATCTTATGTTACTAAGATCGTGTCAGATCATGTAATCTAATGTTACCAAAGATTATGTTAGATCATGTTATCTATTATGTTAGATCATGTTATCTGAAGTATGAGTTGATAATTTCGAGACGTTAGTTCATAAAAACTTACAATATAAATAAACATAAATAGCAGTCACGTGTCAAGAAATCATAATTACAATGTTAAAAGTGTCCTTGTGTTTCTATCAGCTGCATGGTATACATAATATAATATAATATAACTAACAGCACGAAAAACCGAATATATTATTTTTTGTAAACCTAAAGTGGAACGACACCCAATACTGAAATGTTTGGGAGGTGTGGGAGGGATAAAATTTCTTGAAATTCAATGAAGCTTAATGATAAAATTTTGAACTCGATATTGAGGGTGAATTTAGTCGTGCCCTGAGGTTGTCCTGTAAAATTCTTCTGTATTTGGATCCCCTTCGTCCGTTGTCCATAGCTCTTTGAGCTGTGATCATGTGCCAATGTGTAAAATTGTTTCTACATTTACGAACTTCTGTTGGCCTATTTGTTGTTGTAAATTATGACGTTTTCGAAAAACTTTGTTCGTTTTATGTAACTAGGAGTAGTGACTGATTGAAGCTTTACTTGAATGTTGGCGCCGTCATCTACTAACCGCTTCTTGTTGATGAGGTGATTACAGTTGATTAGATTTCCAACCAGAATTGCCTATACGGATACAAGAATAACTAGCAACCATGATTACCAATTATAAAATTGTTCTTATTTCTGAAAGCAAACAGACCTTTGTTGGCGACAATTTTAATTTACTAAAACGTCTATTTATAAACCTCGCTTTGATGACGAAACCTTTGACATCCCTACATTTTTAACTGGCAAACCTTTTTCTTCCGTATTCAGCTTTTTAGTAATTAATTTCTAGCAATTGTTACTGGTTGTCGCAAAATATAAATTTTGGGGATTTCCTCCTCAACGAAAACATTCAACCGAATTTATCGTTCGTATTAGATGCGTTACGTTGAAGAATTAACTTTGATTCTTGTTATTTGACATGAATCTTTAATTGGTAACAAATCTGAATAAAATTATGGCCTGAAAGTCTTTGAAAGAACTAGTTTTATATGCTGTTTTTATTTGAAGGAAACATTCCAACACTTAGATATTGATGCATTGGCAGTAAATCGAATTTGTATGATAAATTAAAGGTGAAAATAACGGCGAAGAGTCTCATAGTTTTTCCATTTTGTGCAGATAAATTCAAAGTAAAGTTTTCATAAATCGCATTTTCAAACAGATATTGTTTTACAACCGGGTGTCCCTAAAAAGGATAACAGCTTTGATCAAGGCTAGAGGTGCGAGTTTCACTCAAATGTATTCGAATCAATTTTTTAAATAGTTCTTGGTAGTCAACTTAACGATTAACGATATTAATTCTGAAAGTTCAAATTTGCCTCCAACCTAAACCAGAGGTCTAGACTTTAGTAAGCTGCGTTTTTGGATGTCCTAAATTGTGGCATTTTACGAAATGAGTTTAGTAGGCTTCATTAAAGATTTGAAGCCAAAATTGAACAAGCAGTCAGATTCCATCGCCGCCAAATTGTTCACTTAGTCTTTTTGGCGCCTATCATCTGAACCGCCAAAAATTCTCATCGCGAGTTTAGTAGTGCAAGAAAAATTACTCAGAAATAAATTTAAAAGCTTAAAATTAAGCCATGGGCATTAAGAAACGTGAGTTCTTATTCTTCCCTGTGTCCATGTATCCGTGATGTTTGAGTGTGTCCCTGTACCCATGATGTGTATGTGTGACTGAGCAGAAGAATTTTATCTTTCTCCTTATCAACCTGCACGGGCATTGGGACACTGGAACAACTCTCGTTTCTTAACGCCAATGATTAAACGTTTATTATTGGATGCAGCCATTATGAAGCGCCTTCTCTTTTTTGAGCATTTTCACCAAAAATCTACAAAAATGAAACAGCAATTTTAGTTTCCAAAAAATTAATCATGGACAACTGTTTTTCAAGATTGTTTTCAAGAGAAGTTGTCAGAAAATCAAACAACACGGCCTTTTAAGGGCTTTGGCCAAAATAAAAACCTCTGTTTTTGAGTGGGAGGAAAATTTTAACTTTAAATGTTATTATCTCAATTCTCAAACGGACACTACACACATTTGAAAAATAAAAAGAGTATTTTTAAGAAACCAGTGCTTCAGCCGTTAAAAAGTTAGGAAATTTTTAGTTCTCAGCCAGAATATCAAGAAACTTCATAAATTTAGTTTCTCCTCGTAGTTTTCTGCTATCATGTTTACTTTTTACTGCTCAAGAAACTTAAAAATATTTAAAATAAACTTTCACTAGTATTAATTTTCGCTCCTCCTATCTACATTTTGGCCGCTCTTGCCCACTCCGCTCAGGTGGTCTAACTCGTCCCGCTCTTGCCCACTCCATTCAGGAGTCTCAGATTTTTTTGAATCCCAAAGGAAAAGTTTCCGCTAGAGCTCGGCCTCTATTTTACTAAAGAAAATGGAGTTGCTAGTGTGACGTAATAGTTAACGAATGAAAATTCACGAATATTGCACGTGGTCAAAATGATGCTCTGTGATTGGGACGCCAAAAAGTTGGAGCCGATCTGATCAATTTTGCCGTTTTATGGATACATTAAAATCGAAAAGTTTCGGACGATAAAACTTTCGGACAAAATTTTGTCCGAAATTTTAACTGTCCTAAGCATCTATAAAAGTGTCCGAATTTTTTTTTGCATATTTCTATTCAAAATATATCTGTACCAACTGCTATACAGGTGAATTTTGGTATAAAATTATACCTCTTAGCCAATGTATAACTCATTGCTGGTACAGTAAAAACCCGCATATAAGAAACAAGATTTTCCATCCAGGGTATTGTTTCGTAAAAAATAGGTCATTGTTTTATCTACTGTTCTCTCTAAAAAATCAGCCTGGAGGTTCTTAAAAGTGTTTCTTATATGCGGGTTTTTACTGTAGAAGATTCACTTTATTTTCTGAAGAAAACAATTTTGTTTCCAATCATGCAAAATGTGTCCGAAAGTTCTTTGTTCGAAGTTATTTGTCCGAAACTTATCAGTCCGAAAGTTTTCGATGTTAATATAACTGAAAATGGTATAATTGAAAATAGTATAATTGAAAATAGTAATGGGCTTAGACAGTCTCTTCTTGGGCTCAAACAGCCTCGCTACGAAGGAACAAGAGCTTGCTCCAATTTCAATTTATTTAAAATTGCTTACCCAAGCCAGATAGTACTGCCCCCTGAGATTTTGGGAGGGCATTAAAAATATTGTACTTTACTTGTAGTAAAAAATAATGAAGATGAAGATTTATTTAAATTTTAGATTTAAATTTAAATTCTACTTTACGGCAGGGGGCTGGAATTTTCAGAAAAATAAGAACATCCATGCCTCAGAGCCAAGATTTCCAAAAAATCAAATGCCGTATTATGGAATTATGCATTGACACTTTTGCACTTATTTCACAAGAACTTGCACTTACTATAAAAAACAGGAATGTTCCCTAAGTACTGTTGAAGAATAGCGGAAAAAACTGGCCACGTCATGAATTGAGGTAATTAAAGAATCTGCGTAAAAATAAGAACAATTTAAAAAAATTTGAGCATCAAATTCTTAGAAATTTAAGAACATTGAGCCTCAGCGAAATTTATCTTGTTCTTATAAAAAAAGAAAAGTGTTCTCTATCAAAAGAGTATTTCTATGGACGAGTTTTTTGATGCAAGAGTATTTTTTCTGACTGAAATATATTCTTTAAATCCTTTGTCGTATCTCTGGTTTTATATTCGCTTGTCATTTTGGTCATCTGGCCGACCTCGTGGTATTTTCGCATTCACCAGTCGATGAAATTTTAATAAAGTATTTTCAAAAACTTGACAATTGTTTGCTCACCACATAATAAAGAATGATTTGCTTTCAAAAAGGCATACCGGCTTGTGCTAATGAATAATATTTCGTAATTTCACCAAAACAATCAACTCAAAATACAATCCTCTCATAGAACCTATTGTTTTTTCCATTGTTTTCAACGAATACCATCATCTGCTTGTTGCATCTTTACTTGTATAATTTATTGAGGTTTGATTGACACAGTCAACTTCAAACAATTGAATGAATAGGACGCACGCTCGACGAACAAAAGGCGTTCGCGTGGATTTGATTTCAAAAGTGACCATGACCCAGGTCTGTGTGTCAATGACCTAGAAGTCAGGTTCAATTTTGCGGCTCTTTGCCCCGACAAGTGGATAGCTTGTGTTTTTTCGTTAATCTTTCTCGGAAGGAGCCCCGAAGAAACCATTTCTTTATTTAATGCTAGTCAACAAATATAACATTTAACTATCCCTGTATGCCAATGTGTATTGTGGACACGATTTAGGCTAATTTATTTCTGCCACAATAAATAAATTTCTTAGGTTACAGTACCTTGTTTGTCTTCATTTCGTTGGTATTTTTTCGCTCCTGGTTCGCTTGTTGCCGTTTGTTATGGCCTGAGCCAGGGGAGGAAAATGCCAATGTTGAAGGGAAGATAAGCTGGCTCTCGACTGCCCTACAGACTCACAAACGTAGAATACACACGTTTGTTTTTTAAAGAATATAGTCTATCAGAATATTAAGACTCAAAATCGTTGAAATTTATGAATAATTTTTAAGAATAATTCCAGGTTCAAGCTTCATCAAGAATTTTTTATTTTTCTGATTTTTTATTTATCCAAGTTATCTAATTCTTTTTTCAACAAAAACATTGCTAAAACTTGGCATATATTGTACAGGATAAAATGTTTTCACTGAATCAATCATCTAACATCATGTCCACTCAATTAAAATCATTAAGCATTATGTAATCTTCACAAAAAAGTTCAAAAATTTCTTAGCAATTTTTGATTCACTAGTAAAAGTTTCTGAAATTTTGTTGGTTTCACCAGTGAGTTTCTTATAAAAAAATGGTGTACATTAGCCCTCTCTCTAATAAGTCCCTCTCTTGAAGCCCCCCTGAAGACCCTCCGAAACTAATAAACAAGCCCCCGGGAGCTTTACTTTACGATTTTGGAACAATGAAAGGTTCTGGAGTTTCAATTATTTTCGTGTTTTCGATTATCTAGAATATAGACTCAATCGTTTTGAGGTAATAAAATAAATAGAATAAGATAATAGCCATGATATTATTCTCTAATCTTAGTTATTTTCCTTTCCAGGTGAATAACCCATATAATTTTTTCTAAAAAGATCACTCATTTTGAAATAAGACCATTGTTTTGACTCAAATATTTTTTTGTTTTTAAATGGTTTTCAAATCCAAGCTTTCCTGCTTGCAAGCTTATTCTATGAAGGCTGGACAGTTTGCGGCAGGCGGCGTGAGGCAGGCGGGCTTTGCGGCTTTCGTTATTAGCTGTTCGTCACGAGCCAAAAACCGCAGAGGGATTCACGGCGCGTGTCTAACGCATGGAAGAACAGCCGCGGTTTAAACGATATTTGTCAAATAATCGTTATGAAGCCTCTAAGATTACACTGTTAGCACGGAGACGAATTTTTCGCTGTGCTCTGTGAAATTTGAGAGACTTCTTCGTGCTTTGGAGTAAAATTTTTACTTGTTGTTAGTCTGGTTGCCGTGGAGAAGCTAGCAGTTTTCTTCGAAGACTATTCTTTTACGAAAGTAAGTCGTATTGTTTATGTCATTTAATTTACTAATTTGTTGTTAATTAGATGATAAGTGTGCCATGTTCTGCGTTCGAAATTCGAAATTCGAAATTCGTAATGACGGTTTGCACTCGAAATTCGTAATGATCGTTCTAGTTGCATTCGAAATTCGTATTTATCATTTCCATTGCATTCGAAATTCGTGTTTATCATGTCTATTGCATTCGAAATTCGAAGAAGTAACGAATCTCTTCATAAACGAAACAAATCACGGGCATAATTTTCATGTATTTCTTTTGTACATTTCATTTGCTCTGTTGTGCGATATATTTCTGTTCAGAATAAACGAAACATATCGGTTACTTAAAAGCGCGCGAAAATCTCAGGCCATAATTCACATTATTTGAAAACAATTTTCTTTGGTTTTACACCGAAGAAAGGCACGATCTGAAACGTCTGTTTTTACTATTTATTGGCATATATAGAAAATTTGTTATTCAATTTGCGGATATGTATTTGCATATACATATGTTTGTAAATATAGTAAATATATTGTTTGTAAATATTCTTTAAGGTTGGCTTATTGAGTATGAGTTAAATTTAGAAGGTATTATTGCTGTAATATATATAAAATAAGGGAGTTTGAGGCTTGTGGCCTATAAAACCCTCAAGGACATATCTTCGTTCGCACTGATAGCTATCATAAACCTTTTCAAACTGCAAGACTGATGTACAGTTAACGATGTCTTCCGGCAGTCGATTGCAGGACTCGATGATTCTCTGCGAGGAAAAACGTTTTCAGACATTTTATTTCATACACCAAAATTTATTCAGTCGTTTTGTAGGCCTACCAGATGAAGTTTGGCGATACGGGGCAGACACTTTTTTTAACATTGATTGTCGACGGGGCATTAAGTTTTTAAGCATTTTATGACAACGGAGCTTTCGATTTTTTTAAATTTCTTTTTTGGTATGCACCGGCCCTGTTGTTATATAAAATTTTGCGCTGTCTCTAAACACAGAAACAGGAAAAATAAAATAAAAACAGGAAAATTAATAAAATGATATTCTCATATTTTCCTAAAGGCTCTGTATTTATTAGAAACTTTTATGAAAAGTATCTCGATGTTTAAAACTATAATGGGTCAAGGTTTAAACCAAGATAAATAAAGAATTCTCTTCATTTTAACTTGGGTATAACAAGGTAATCTTTTTGGCCAGGGCCGTTACCAGAAAGTGTTTGGAAGGATTGATTTAAAAATTTAAAAACAGCTTTGTTTAGCCTACTTCAAACGTCAAGCGTCGCAGTTTTGTCGAGCCAAATTAAATGGATATCAATTTTTAATCTATGGTAGATCTATTGTTGAAGCCACGCGCAAAGTTTGAGTCAAGTTTGGTCACGTGGTTGAGGCACTGCGTTTCAGAGCCAAACTCTCTCGAATCCAGTTGTCGCAACTTCTAACAACAAAATCCACAGCCAACTCACTCAGCTGTCTACCCTTTTGAGAATGGTTGGTGAATATTTCAAGCAGTTTATTACACGTTCGTTTGTTGAAATAGTTTGTTACTCGAATCAAGTGATCACGTGGTTAAGGCGCTGCGTTTCAGAGCCAAACTCTCTCGAATCCTGTTAGTCGGAGAATCTAACGACAAAACCCAAAGTCAGCTTAGCCATCTGTCCTTTCGAGAACGGCGGGTGAATATTTCAAGCAGTTTATTACACGTTTGTTTGTTGAAATAGTTTGTTACACGAGTCGAGTGGTCACGTGGCATAGGCACTGCGTTTCAGAGCCAAATTCTCTCGAATCCAGTTGTCACAGCCAACTGAGGCGTCTATCCATTTAAGGTTGGGTCGGTAAGTAACAGTTAGCACTGAGGTAAGTTACCCCACCAGAAATAGAAGTAACACCCACCCCTATCTTAAACGAGTCAATGAAAGGGATGCCTTCACGTCAACTCATCGGCCCGTGTGGTCGGCCTACTTCATTAGCAGCCATTCAAGGCATAATTAAAAGATTGAATTAAAACTTTAAAAGCCTTGTTTAAACTAGTGACCATGCTTTTGATTAAATGAATCCACGCCTTGTTATTATTTACAAATCCAAGTTTTGTTTACTTATAAATTTTTAATTTTCTTTCACAGCATCTCAAACTGGTGTTCGCAGCGCTCTTTCAGAGAAACACAAGCAAACGTGTTTTTGAACTCGGAGTGGAATTATTCCGTGAAAATCATTACTTTTTATCATTCGTTCCTCTTGGATTCTTAATTGTAAGTTTTTATTTTATTTTATTATTAATTTCTTTTATAAGTTTTGAACAAGCATCTCAAACGCGTGTTCACAGCGCTCTTTCAGAGAAACACAAGCAAACGTGTTTTTGAACTCGGAGTGGAATTATTCCGTGAAAATCATTACTTT
>JAYJMH010050148.1:0-13709 GCA_036873815.1 Phacellophora camtschatica | reverse complement strand
AATTGATATATACTTAATCTGAAAGTTCAAGCAAGTGTTGGTGCCTGTAAATATTGTGTTTTTTTATTTTATATATTTAAAATTTGAATAATAATAAATCAAACTTGTATGGTTTATGGCCCAAACAGGCTTTAGACAATTATAA
This sequence comes from Phacellophora camtschatica, assembly GCA_036873815.1. NCBI lineage: Eukaryota > Metazoa > Cnidaria > Scyphozoa > Semaeostomeae > Ulmaridae > Phacellophora > Phacellophora camtschatica. The sequence continues at coordinate 13,564 of JAYJMH010050148.1, read as the reverse complement.
TTTAAATGCAAAAAATTAATTTTTGACATGATTCCCTGAAGTATCAATCATTTTTTAGACTTTTTTATCACTGAAAATGTTAAAATGACGTTCACCTGGATAACGACAACAGTGAACAAACCTCAAATTCAGGTCCATATTTGGACAGAAATAAGTCGTACACGTTTAGGTAAAGCTCGCCATTATTTCAAAACCAAGAAGGTCTTTCAGGATTACTTAGGGAATTAAGCAGCCATCTTAGGGACTTAAGCAGCGTTGGATAAACCAAAATCGTGCATCTATTGTTATTCGTACCCTTTCCTATTGTTCTTTTTCGTACAAGGGGAAGGGTTAGAGCGTGCTCATTTTATGGACGCCCCAAAGCTTTTCTTTGGAAAAAAATGGAAAACAAATTCGTTGTTATCCTAATGTCGTCGTTGCATTTATTCGTTCTTTTAGTACGCAGTATACGGGATTATGTGTTAAAACCCAGAAATGCTATTGGCTAATTGTAGAGTATAAATAGACCCGCATAGTAAGGAAATTATCTGGCATACCTTTCTAACCTGAAATCGTGCAAGGATTTTAATTATTTCTATCCATTTACAGTGTTATTTTTCTTAATATCGTGTACCTTAATTTTAGTACAGAAAGATTTTGGCTAAACATTCCTGTTTTTAAACTTTTAAATAAAAAATAATTTTCCTGGATATATTTCAGATCTTTTTATCAAAGATGAAATAATTAAGATTTTACGAAATTGAATTTTACTTTTTGTATTAAAAATCATTTTTATTATCGATTAAAAAATTAAAAATTAGAAAAATAAAATAACAGTAAATGCATAACACTGTCTCAGTCCCACCAAGGAAAAACACAAAGAGTCCTCGTTGCAAATGCCACTAACAATGTTCAAAGCAGCAACAACCAAATGACCAAAAATAATGACAAAGAAATTAACAAGGGGGGAAACTGGGCTGTTCTTGGTATTGCAATTGCAATGTTGTTGTTGTTAAACGTTCCAGACCTTTTGATAATAGAAGCTTCCAAAATGATTCTATTTGCAACCAACGTATTTATGTTGGAATTTCTATAAATTACACAAATCGTTTAGAGCCATACTGAAATTTTCGCAGAATGAGATTCTGAGTTAACGCTTACGTAACGAGTAATACCCTAATATTTTAACTATTCGTTTTAGACTTGCCTGTGTCATCTTTTCTCTGTTTGCTTTCGGATTCAATGGAGCTTCTGTCAGTAAAACAGGGTGCTCTTCTGGTGCGACTCGAAGTTCGTTGTAGAATGTGTGATGCCAGATCTAAGATGTAAGAACATATGTCAAAACAAATTTTGCAAGACTCAATACGCGACAACTGAAACGTGTAACGGATATCTATCTCATTTGGCCCCTTTATTTCGATACTTTCACTCCTCTTTCAAGTTAGCTACAGCCCCGAAGATGAGGGCGGGGGGCTTCGGGGGTCACAACCCCTGCCTTTTCAGAATTAGCAGTTTGCTCCCTCATTTTGTGACATTTTGTTCCAACGAGTTAGGTAGGTTTATTTCTTTTAGGTATCCTAGTGAAGAGAGTTTCTATTAAAAAGAACAAAGAAAATTCAGGAATGCTTACTATAAAAGAATCAAAAATTCAAAGAAAGCCCGATAAAGATGCAATGCTATCCAAGCTTATACACCTTTCATCAAAGGGTTTCAATTAAAATATGCTTCTTGTCACATAGTGAAGACATTCGAACGTTTGATTAAAAATTTGGTAATCAATGTAGAAGATAAGCAATATGAAAGTGAATGGCATTGATATGAACAATCCAGGCAACGAAAAGGGTCAACTCTTTTGAAAAATACAAACAGGAACGCCTAATTAGAAGGGCATTGGAGGAGGAGAGGAGAGCCCTTTGCCTTTTAGCAAGAGGGGAGTATAAGGCGAAAGAGACGCCCTTTTAAACCAACAAACTGGTACCTGTTTGATATCATAATCAATATTGTTTCAGAAATTAACACACTTCTTTGAAGTCAATAGGCTGTTCTCCTTCAACCTTATCATTGACGCTTTGCGTTACTTTGATACACAAACAACCAATAAACATTCCAATTGGTCTGAATGACATTGATTCAGTTGATAATTTCTCTATTTCAATTTTTTGCCCACATTTCCATTTCACAGCTCCGGCACTTTTTCATAGACTTGTTACATTATTCCTTGTTTCTCTATTATACTCCATACTTCAAAGTGCTTAGAAATATTCGCAATAACTCAGCCAGGCTCTGACATTTGTTAGTGCATTACAGATATACAGACACGTTTGTCATCAATACACGAAAGCTAGACTTTCGCCAGATCTATTTCTTTCTAATAACTGAGAATTTCTTTTTTATCTAAGAAACGAAATGAATTGAATAGGGAGAAAGAAGAAGCTGGAATTTTTCTCTTTCTTCCGGAACGGCTTCCTTCGCTTGTTTCTCAATTCCCTCGGTTTCTTTTCTCGGATTAGAATAGAAATAGATTTAGGACAAGTCTACTCAAAAGTAGACACGTAAAAAAGACTTTTTTTTTAAATAGCAAAAACTCACTTTCTCCATGTCATCCCAATTTGTGACGATTCCGTGTTCAATAGGGTATTTCAATGTGAGGATGCCTCTTTTGCTTTGAGCTTCATCACCAACATACGAGTCCTTTTGTCCCATACCAACCATGACACCTTGATGCCTTGGCCTGCCGACAATAGAAGGGAAGACAGCCCTTGGGGCATCGTCTCCCGCGAAACCGGCTTTGCACATACCTGGAAAAAAACTCTTTGACAAGGCTGGTTTTCAACAAGAATCACACCTAAACGATTCAGTTCGTGTCACATTTGTCAAAATTTTTAAAGCGTTGTGGAGCAGAAAAGCGTTGTGTAGGAGAGAATCATTTTCAAAAATAGATTCATAAAATAAATACTCGTTTCACTGCCTTTCTCGTTAGAAAGAACGTTAGAACGGACGTCACTTTCGTCAAATGAGACTCATGCTCAAACACACACAAAACAAAAATGTTTCTGCCTTCAATTCGTATATTTTTCTCCAAATCACTTTCATATCTCGAACAAAAAAGTATGATCTAATTTATACCTAGGGGCCATCCATATAATTAGTACGCATTGATAGAGGATCAGGAGGGAGGCAGAAAGTGTACAGTATATCTATTGTTATAAAGAAAATTGATAATAGAAACCTTAAGCTTAAAAGAGGTTGACGGTTTACTCGCCCTATCAAACGGCCATCCATTTAGTACAGATACAAAATACTTTTAAAATTTAACCCCCTCTTTCCTCTTAAACGAAAAAAAATTAACAGTATAGATGTATGGTTTTGGCTTTCCCCTCCTCCTCAGTGCGCACATAGTAAATGGACCGTGTTCATTATCGTGTTCATTACTGTACTGTACTGTACTGTACTGTACTGAATTGTCTTACTGTACCGTGTTGTATGACGATAAATTTAAATTGTTGCAAAACGAGAACTCGGAATACTTTTATTTACTGCTGGCTGCAAAACGAAAAAATTCAGGGATTTAAAAATGCTAAGGAGCAACCTAGAATAATACTCCATTATAAAGCTTTGAATAATTTTATGTATCGTTGATTATAAAAAAATCTCAAACTTTCATAAGACGTAACTTCTTGGAAGAGAAGGCAAAGGCCTTTAACTTTTATTTCGATCTACTATTAACTATGATTTCAAATATTTTTATAAAAATAATAGGAAAATAAAACTCTTTAAGTTAAATAAAACTAATGGAAAGTGTTGTAATGCGTTACAAAATCAATAATAAAATGAATATTAATAACATTTAGTTTATACCTGAACCATTGTCTATAACAAGTGCAGCGATTTCTTCATCAGCTACTGTTTCCATTTTGCTTTGCTTCAGTTTTCGCCCAAGACACCGCTGGTTCAGTCTATTTCACAACAAGAAGTGCTCAAAGTGAAGAGATTCTTTTGGAGTCAAGGATATAACATCTCATGGTCACACCTTCAGAATTTGAAATTCCCATATTTAGACATCTTCCAAGGTGAAGACCCAGCCTGGGGAAGACCCAGCCTGGAAATGCATCCAATAGTTAACAACAATACCTTTTGCAGAGATTTCCTGATAAGGAATTATTCAGAAGGACGAATTAGTTATTCTACAGACGTAAAATCCGATATTATTGGGATTTTGTCCAAATATGAAAAAACTCCCTCAACACTTTATTTGAAACAAAAGCTGTACTCAGAGTTGTTGAATATCTTGTGTCTCGAAAAAGCGTTTGTTTATATCCACAATAACATATTTCAAAACAGCCCCGAGCATACAGGAAATTTGAATTGATGGACAAGAATACATAAGGCCCACAAGTGAAGCTATCGACAATTGGAGCTTGGCAAATACCATATAGAATAACTACCATAAGTCTTCGAATCAGCCCCCTAACTTTGTTTTGTATTTTCTAGATGGGGGCTAATTCGAGGGGGCTTATTAAACCCATCCCAAAACCCCAAAAGTTTCCCTACACTCTTTTTCATAGGAACCAGATAAATTTTGCTGAGGCTCGATGTTCTCAAATTGTTCTTATTTTTGGGCAGATGTTTCTTTTTATGACAAGTTTTTCTGCTATTCTTTAACAATACTTGGGAAACATTTTTGTTTTGTATAGTAAGTGCAAAATATTGTGAAATAAGGGCAGAAATGTGAATGCACAATCAAAGACGTAGGAAGCATTTGAATAGTGGGGGGCACAAGATTTGAAGAGCATTTTGACCACACCCAATTCTTTTATGACCACGCTCTACACACCGCTCCCTCATTTCTGCTTGTAGGGATGATCTTTACATGAGCACATGGTTAAATCAAACATTGCAACCTATTATTTGAAATAATATAACGAATAAAACATTAATATCCTGATATAACGAATGTATATTCAAATTGAAATGACACTCTTATGAATACCTAGATTCTAGAATATATATTATTCAGTACATAATGACACTAATAAACTGCTCAAAGGTCATCGAATAATTAACTGAAGCTAACTAATAGCTCACGCTAAATTAAAAGCTAGCTAATCTTAAAAGTTGCAGTTTAATATTGACCAGTTTTGCCCTGAACATTCTCTTAAAAGAAATTTAAGATGCTCTTCAGATAAAGATTGATAAAAACCTATAAAATTATATACAAAATTTACATCTGCTACCTCTACTGCCCGTTATTTCAAACATTCGAATTTCTATCCCACCTCGTTAGGTTTCTTTCTCGATATAAACATGATGTAATACTTCCTGCTATCTCCAATCAGCGGTGTCACCAGCCCTAAAAACTGGGGTGGAAAACTTACTGCTGGGGGTCTCCACCCAGGAAAATTTTGTATAACCACCTCCTTAGACTCTCGGAAAAGGCTGCAGAGGGCCTTTTGGGATTTTAATATGTCATAAAGCTTTTGAAAATCAACGATCTCAAGCAGTATTTTAACAACTGTCTGCAGTCTCAGCATTTTTAAATCGAAAAAACAGAAAGTAAGTTTTATCATGGCGTACATATATCTAAGTTGGATGGAAAAATAACGCGAAACTTGCCAAAAGTTAATAAATAAATTATTCGAAAAGAATTATAATTTTTCCTTCCCCTACATTTTGTCAACATATTTCGAGAAGTTAGAAAATGGAAATTCTGAGCATTAACAAGACTTCACAAAATTGATCAAGCCTTCTCTTTGCTCCATCTGAAATAGCCAAAGACTTTGTCAACGCATTGACCACAGGCAACAGTTTCTTAACGGCATATTTTTAAGGGCTCTTCTTTTAAATTTTTGAGATTAAGTAAGGGCACATTTGTTAATTTTTTCAACATTGTAACAATTTGATTATTTTCTTGATCTTCGAGAAAAAGGGCCCTATAATATACTTTTTGGGACTAAAAGAAGCGGCTTAAAAAAAATTTGTGATTGTAGAAGGGCACATTTAAATTTTATCGGAATAAAAAAAGGGCACTTTTAAATTTTATCGGAATAAAAATAGGGCACATTTCAATTTAGCTCTTGAGAAAAGGGCCCATTTTTCAATTTTGAGAGCACTTTTTCCCTGTTTGCAAAAAACTGGGGCCCTTCCCCCTAGTGCTCCCCCGGTTCTTACGTCCATGTGCACAATTTCATAACACGGTATTGAATTTTTTGGAAATCTTGGCTCTGAGGCTGTTCTTGGCTCCGAGGCTGAGCAAGTTCTTACTAAGTTCTCATTTTTTTGACAATTAGAGCCACGATGTTCTTATAAATTGTGTTTTTATAGAAGAAAAGAATGCATCGCAATAACACATTACTAGTTAATTTGAAAACATTACGCAAGGTCTCTCCGATTTCGTTTAACATGCTATATCCCAAAACCCGATGTTTGGTGAAATGGTAGATTGGGTGACAACCTTAGCACCGAACATCAGCAAATATCAAATCGAATATTTGGCAAATTGTTAGATTCCTCGACCACCCCAGCAGTGAACATCAGCAAACATCAAATCGAATATTTGGCAAAATGTCACAAAAACAGTCGTGCAAATACAATTGTTTGATGTAAAATTGATCCAGATATTTCCATTTAAGTTTATGACATGCAATGAAGAATGGAAAACAGTTAAAACCTCGATTTCATTATCTCTCTATAACTTTGTTAAATTGCTATGCAAAACGAATTTAGTTAGAAGAAACATTATACAAAAATTAGATAATGCATTTTATTATTTTATTTCACAATTTATTCCATATTTCAAAAGCCAAGCCTGTGAGCAAAATTTTCTTAATGCTATTTTACTACGTACGTGCACTAATTTTTCAGGAATGGAGGAAAAGTTGCAAAATTTTCCTACCCAAAAATTGCCAAGTACTCACATCTTCATTCATGTTGGTTAACATTCATGTTGATGTTGTCTTCTAAAACAATTGGCATAGTTGCAATATTATGGCTGCTATAAATAACCATGAGCATTGGGACTCCCTGGTTATGCATTTCAAACAATTGCAGTTGAAAATGAACTCAAACTAACCTCAAACTTGTTGTCTTTATTTCTCTGTTATCGGCCTACTTCGTGACATGAATGAAGTACACTCGAACGGGTAACACAAAATAGGCCAATGAGACACACAATGTAGACCAATAACAGAGAATAAAGACAACACGTTTGAGGTTAGTTTGAGCTCATATCTAACTGCATTTGTTTGAAATACATCACCAATATTAATGAAATAACAAAAAGAAAACACCCGGAGTTTGCTAATGTTTCTGATTCTATCTAGCCAACAGGGATGAAGATGCACTATAAAGCAATTTATGTGTGGGTAGAAAATTTCAGAATTTTTGTCTTCCATTCCGGAAAAATGAATGCATTAACGCACATGATTTTACATGATTTTATATGCATTCATTTTCATACAAACTGAAACTGAATAAATAAACGCTGGAACGAGTTATGAATTTTCCACCAGCAGAACAATATACTTTTAAAAGCTCAGTTAAAGTCGTAAATTTCGTTCTTGAAAGAAATTTTCTGTATTTTAAGAGCGACTGATATTTGTCATACATCTGGAGATGGTGTGTGTAATTACCTCGGTTATGATCCAACACAGACCCATATTTCTTGGGGAAATTTTTATTCATTTGAATTTTCCTATAACTTTTGAAATAATTGCGTTTGCCAGCGTTTGGTAAACCCTAATGTAAACCAAAAAATTAATAAGGTATATATAGAAGTCCCAAGTATATATAGAAGTCCGAAGTATATATAGAAGTCCTAAGTATACATAGAAGTCCGAAGTATATATAGAAGTCCTAAGTATATATAGAAGTCCCAAGTATATATAGAAGTCCTAAGTATATATAGAAGTTCTAAGTGTATATAGAAGTCCTAAGTATACATAGAAGTCCTAAGTACATATAGAAGTCCTAAGTATATATAGAAGTCCTAAGTATATATAGAAGTCCTAAGTGTCAGAAAAATCAAGATTAATATTCCCAAGTTATTCATTTGTCTTAGCTTCAAGTACCCAAAATGAAGATGGTTAGCGTGAGACCACGATTTGTTATTTTTTCGTACATTTTACATCAGCGACCATGCTTGCCTGTCCAAAACTGGAAATTAATATTATCCTTCAATCGTAAGCTTTCAAGTCAATTTTTCAAGTTAATCATAAGCTTTCAAGTAAAAAAAAGGAACACCATAAATGTCTAGTCCACATATTGATATTAAAACACCCTAGTTGCTCCAATACCGACTTTGGAGTTTGATGAGGGAATCCTTTAAATTTTTTAACTTCTTTAATACTAAGAAAGTTCAAGTATAAGAAGTATAAGAAGTCGCCATAAGTCAAGCATGTTGTTTTCATGTGAAAAGATGGACTAAAAATAAGCCAAGCTCCCGGATTGGGCAATTTTAACTTCAGGATTTTGACAGGTAAACGCAGTAGCAGATGACAGGATGATATCCCAGACTCTAAGTTTCTCATCGGACGTGATTTTGAGCACAATTTCTAAATTGTAGTTTCACAGATTTCGAGCTACATCCCTGCAAACGAGGATAGATTTTTTTCGTCACCCAGTAGATCTTACGAAAAATATCACGTAAACATGGAATACAACTATTCACTTGTCTTTCATAGAAATAAATATTTTCTAAGTGGTTGCTTTTCTATTTTAAAATTATTAAATATTGTCTACAGTTCAGTTCTATCTTAATGACCACACTGCAAAATCAATGCAAAATTTGAATATTGAAAACAACCCAATTTTTTTAAGATGTTTCATGAACGGTTTCAGAGCCCCAAACCATGTGACCATAGTGACTAATAAGCGCTTCCTTCAACTGAACACTGTGTTCGTAATCCCTCGTTTCCACGACACATTTGATCTGGAAAAAATAAAAATTAAATTACGATACAATCATTACATTCCACAAAAAACTGCCATCTGTTCTGTAAAACAATATTGAGAACATTCTGTAAAACAGAAACTTCAGTTCTGAGCATGCCAATGCAATTTGCCACTGTAAAAGAATGCATTTCGCACCTTCCAACGAAGCCAAGAAAACAACAATGATGAAAAGCAATGAGGAAAATGATGAAAATGTCTATTGGCGAACATTCAGCAAAAAATACCCCCTGGCAAAAGCATGGCATTAAGCAATTTACGATGTATTTATTATTTATTGCTGGGGGTAAACAAACGGGTTAACTTTCACGATAAAAGCAAAGCAACTAGAAATGCTACCATTACATATCCTGGAAATTATTCTGTCTGGTGAGGTCGTTTAAAATATGTTTCCTACAAACAAACTACAAAAAAATTACACTTACTTCGACAGTATAAACACTCGATCGAATCCATGCACGTTCGTGAAATATATCTTTTATGCTGGAAATAAAAACAAGAACGTAGAATAATGAAAAAGATCTATAAAAAATAAATTCAGGAGACAAAAACGCTTTTCACTACAACAACAAGAGCAAGCCTATTAAGATAAATCCTGGACCCTTGTAGAATTCATTTCAATTTTACAGACCTATCATCCCTATTTTCTGGATTTTTGACCGATATAAATTACTTCAATGCTATTTGAAGTCAAAATTTGGTAAAGAGTGCCCGGTGAGTAAAAAAAGGCGGGTTTTTTTTGGCATGTGCCCAATATGATAACTTCGATGTGAAAATTTATCTACTCAAAATCGATAACTCTATGGCTTGGATAAACGCAACTTTCTTACTATGCTTATTTGCAAGAATTCTTAAAATCAGTGTAACTTTTTTTATCAAGATTTCTGGTAATTCGCATTTTTGGCCTAATAAATCGTCAAAAATTTCACAATTTTTTGGGACACCGCACCTAGTAGAGCGCCAAAAACCTTGCCTTTTTGCTCACCCGAAATGTGCTCAAAACGCTGTGAAATTTATTTGCATTAAATATCATTGTTTAATTTCATTCATTTTCACAACACGCAAAACGATTAATCTAATATGTTAGTTATATAATACCAATACGTAGAATCAAATAAATCAGTGTGTTAGCATTCTTGTGAGCCATATAAACACAATAAGAGTAGAAAGTAAAAAACGAATATCAATAAAAACGACAAAAAATACCTTGACTGGAACTCAAGTTTTAAAAATTTTAAAGCTTCATTTGTGGGTAAAATTTTAAAAGCTTGCTTAACTAATTTGGAAATATTTTTGAATATATATTCAGCAAGGCAGCTAATCTTGCCCAAGACTATTTCGTGGCTTTTCCGTTCAAACATCCGCCCGCCTAAAAGGGATTATCTGCCCCGGAGTATCAACAAGGTTCGACGGAATTTTAGACGGACGGGATTTCAGACGGAAAAGCCACAAAATGGTCTTGGAGCAAGGCTACTAGACAGCTGATAAACAGAGACAAATTTTGTAACAATAGTGAAATCGACACGCCAATTTCAAAGCGATTATCCGTTGAAGAAAAAGTGAATTCCATCAACCTGAAAATGAAAACACAGGGTTGATGAGAGAATTCGTTTGTCTCTGGTGGATAATTGCTTTGAAATAGGCATGTCGATTTCACTATTGGTACAAAATTTGCCTCTGTTTATTGTCTAATAGTTTGCCTCTGTTTATCAGCTATCTAATACTCTTGCTCCAAGATTATTTCGTTCAACTGATAACAAATAGATTTCAATATACAATAACCACAATATACAAGACGTAATCAGTAATAACATACCTGACACCAAGTGAAGTCAATAATCTTGATAACTCAGCTATACCGCCAGGTCTATCCATCACAGTAACTTTGAATCTAATTAAGCGACCATCGGCAGCTAAACCCCGCTCAATCACTCGTCCAAGGACAGTTGAATCGATGTTTCCTCCGCACAATGGGAAAACTACCCTGAAAACAAATTATGATATTCTGCAGGTGAGTTGCTTTCTACGCAATTCGCATTTGCTGATATTGTCACAGAAAAAAGAGTAAAGTATCAGGGTAATATTAGACACCTTTCATAAGAAATGTTTTCCACAAGGCTGAGAGCTGGTATTCAAGAAATCCACTGTATTTAGTTCACATTATGATTGGCCCAATCAAGTAACTGTTACATCAAATAGCCACAGTACTCTTATGCTTATACCAACATTTGGAAACATTTACCAAATAAACCAATTTGAAATAGACAGATTTGAAATTGAGGAGGGGGTATCGAATGTCAATTAAATGTCTGCCGCCTTGCTAATCCATAACTGTATATATGCATTGTATACAGTTATATACTTATTCACCATTCCGGGTATCCTAAAATGGTCAGACTTTTATCAATTTATTAGGCCATGAAAACCGTGCGAATTACCATAAATGTGATACAACTAAATCGCTAATAACTTCGGAATAAATCTGATTTTACTGAAATAAATTTTCCGGTCTAAGGTAATCATTTAACTACAAAGTGGTCTCTCTCGCTGTTTGTGATCAGCACGGTTTTCATGGCGTAATAAATCAACAAACATTTCATCTTTTTTGGGGACACCTTGTATCCCCATTCTTAATTGTATCCATTGTTAAACAACTTCTTTTGGCTTGTTTTTTTGTCTTTTATGCAGTTAAGTCGACTTAGATTTTCTTAGGATATAGAAACAATCTTTATTTGATCAACAACAAATATGATGAATAAAAATAATCTATATAAACCCACATTTGTGAGAAATTTTATAGTCTGTGCTAATATTTAATATAATTTAAATCAAGCAATAAAAAATTTCACAGAACAAAAACATTAATGCAACATAACCTAACAAAGCATTTAGCAATATGAAAAAGTAGACGAAGCAAAGCCCCTATTTACCTCTTCCCTTCTAATTCAGGTAAAAGACCCGCCATCGCAGCGGCAATTCCAGTTGCTCCTGCTCCCTCTACAACGCATTTCTCATCTTCGATTAAACGCAAAACAGCCATGGCAATATAATTTTCGCTAAAATGAAAACATGACAATTAATCTTCGAAAGACTCTGGTGGTAGACTTTTGATAATCTTATCACGGAGTCTGTGTGGCTTGCCTCTACGGAATCTGTGTGACTTGCTCAGAAAAACTTAGAAGGTACCTAACTAACGAAATAAATGTTTTGATTTACAATAGCTAAGTAGATTATTATCAGGATGTTTTATTGTATTCTTTGATTAATTTAGTTAAGTTTAATTAAGTTAAATTTAGATTAAAATTTTGCAAATTGCAAAAAGATTCTACATTTTATAGATATTTTCAGTACATTATAATTCATCTAACTTTGAGGCGGCTGAAGCCCCTTAATAATCAACTTTCGGACAAAAGGGGTACATCCTCTGGTATTTATTTAAATGAAATTAAATCTGAAAACATACCTGACAGTGACAACTTTGTCAACAACATCTTTCGATGTCGCAAAAGCGTTGGAACCAACTTTAGCAACACATAAGCCTGAAAAATTATACACATTTTAAAATCCAAGAAAAACGCAACTCAATGAATATATATATATATATATATATATTATTCTCTATTTACCTATATCATTAAAACAATGGTGTGCTCAGATATGATGCATGTTATGGCAGACTTAATAAATTTATGTTATGACGGGCTGAGATATGATGTCGATTGACCCACTGTTTACTGTCTGATATTTAATTAAATTCATAGGACCAAAACTCGATGCCCTTGGAGGTAGCACTACGCTTAACTGAGCTGGTACACATTACAGACCTCAAAAAGATAGACACTCAAATTGGCTGTGGGCTTTTAAGTTAAACGTTCTGACAACTTGATTCAAACCCGCGCTCTCGCACAGAATTTAGGTCCGAAACGCAGCGTCTCAAGAACTTGTCACTTAAGAACTTTAGAATCCCTATAAATATTTATGAAATTTAGTGTACGTCATTGAGAAAAAATAGCTGATAATAACAATTACTTCAAATAACCATCAACCACAATTCTATTGCAGCGTTTCGTAGAGATTAAGCTGACACACACATTGCTTCTGAGCGATACGTAATTATTGAACGAACCTTCAATTCAAAACTATTTTTATCTTAAGCTATTAAAGGGCAAATAAAGAAACATCGGCAAAACAACATTTGCAAACTTTGTTAAAAATATAAATAACAATGCGAATAAGCACCCCCTTGGTTACATACAACGAAGATGACTGTGAGTAATTGGCGGTTTTTCGAATTCGAATTGCCATCACCTACTGTACAGGGTGTGTGTCGCAAAACATATAACACATTTGATCAAGTCTGGTGTTGACAATATTGTATAAACATTGTAATATTTTAACAATAACCTTGGATCGTTAACTTAAACTTTGGCTTGTGCCTTACATGCAAAAATCGGTACAGAGATTGAGATATTTATCTCCAAACCCCAGAATTGCCATCAAGCTGCCAAACACTTGAAGCAGAATAGAAAGGGTTGAAAAGAAGTATTTAAAACAAGCATAGGGGAAAAATGTTTAGACCGCTGACCATGAGGTATTTTGCGTCTGCAATGCTCGAAATTTTGCGATGGCGGGAAGCAAA
>JAYJMH010050137.1:0-13712 GCA_036873815.1 Phacellophora camtschatica | reverse complement strand
GTTTGCTTGGCGCACTTTCCGATTATGACTCAAGTGCGCATGCGCAGAATAAACTTGACCCTGCATTGAGTTTACACAACATTTTGCGAAAAGTTACCTGGGTTCAACCTCCAGAGGTGGGTTGAGATAACCCGGGTTGATCTAACCCGCAACTAACCCGTTTACACTACAATAAATCTAACGCAATAAATCTAATCTAAGTTTGTGTAGTGTAAATGGGGCTCAAGAGAATTCTTTTCGTCGTCTAAACAGTCAATATCGTTAAACATCTAATAATCAATTTTCCATGAACACAATTAGTAATATGATTTGTTTTCTTCTAAATATGCACCTTTATGCTAGCACACGAATCGTCAAATAACATTTCGCTGATACAACATGAAAAACTTGAAAAAAGATGAAAAAAGTCGCAACATCACAATATAGTCATAAGTTTAAGTTAGTTTCTTTCTGCCTGGTCTTGAGAACGTTAATGGAATGATGCATAAATTATTGTATAAAACTCCTTTACCATAGAAACCGTCCATGAAGACTTACTAATTAAGTCCCCTCATTGCAAAACGAATTCCCCCATCTTAAACTGTAAATTTTCTCTCACAATATGCATTAGATTTTAAATCAATCATCTTTTCCAATCAAACTTTATATACTCACAATTTTCTTTTCTCTAATTCCAAGAGCTGTTGACTTGGTTGAAATTACATTGCCAACTTCATGAGGAGAGTGAGCAACAGTGGAAAGAAGTAATATTTGAGTTGTAATATTAGAAACCCGGACACGAAAAAAATTAGTGTTGTTTAAGAGGGCAGCAACCTAAGAAAATATAAGAAATCAAAACAATTTAAAAACGACTGTGCTTCATAAGTAATAGCACTAGTCTAATATTACTTAGCATGGTACTTAATAAAAATGTTCCTATGCGCAGATCCAGTAATCATGTCAACAGAAAATGACGGACAAGCACTGTATGAAAAAGAGCCAAATCCATGTTGACACTGTGCTAGTTGTTCATACAAAAATGTAATGTCTCAACATAAATTTGACTTTGACCGCTGAAGGATTAACAACACTGTCAAATCTAAGTAAATAATTCCAATTGCACATGTGAAAATACCCACCATATATGTAACTCAATAATTGGCATCTTTTTCACATAAAACTTTTTAGATTTGAAACAGTACATTGCTGTCTGAAGTACAAATTTTCTAGGCAACATAATTTTTCACCGTTTATTACTCTCCTTTTATGCCAAATAAACAATACAAAAATATAATATTCGAACCCTGACCTAATGGATGAAAGGGCATTGCAGTAAAATAACACAATCTTTAAATAATGCCATGTTTTCCTTGTTAATATAGAAAATAAATTGGCTAAATATTTCAAATTTTTTCTGAACAAAAGAAAACATCTTACAAATCAACACCTTATTCCATTGAATAATGACATAAAACAAAATAAAATAAATGTCAAAAGATATAAGTCAATTAGAGAAAAGGGATAACAAAGATCTATGTGGAAGAGGCCCAGCCCAAATGATCAACATGGTTCCAAACATTCTATCTTGATTATAGGTATATAAAATTTAAAAGTTAATAATTGATATACTCCACCCAGACTCAGATTACCGTTAGGTTAATGAACAATTTTGATTCTATTTTTGCCCCACTATTTTGAAAAATGTCGTCAATTAACAAGTCAACTTTTCTTGGGAAGAGAAAGGCAGAACATAATCCACCAATGACCAGAAGAAGGCAAAATACAACAAGCAGCTTCAATTTCCTGAAAAATAATTATGCCAACATTAGAAAAATCGTTTAATAACATTTGCATGCATCATATTACTGAACTCCTCTTCTATGCAGCAAACATCGGAACATACTGATACATCATATGGACAGCCTTATACTCATAGTAAGGCCCCGCGTTTGAAAACATGATATTTTTGGTTGAGCCTATTGATTAAAAAAATTTTCCATTGTTTTTTATTGTTCTTCTGAGAAAAAAGGCTTGAAATTTCTTAAACACGAGGTGTTACTGTATTCCTTGCGTCCGACCAAATCTCTTGAATAGTCTTTTTGTTAAAATTGCATAAACAGGAAGTTAAAATTGCATATAGTTGATCAATGTTTATGTACATCTGCTGATCAATGTTTATGTACATCTGCTGATCTATGATTCTTGAGTCAGTAGAATTGATGAAAGTTCACCAGCACACAAAGCTAAGCCTAATTGCAGGGCGTTTTAAGCTCAATACATCGGTTACTCGACGAGTTTCACTTTCAATTTATATCGCAGAATTTAGGAGATTTTAGAGTATAGTGAGTACGGAGAAGAACTGGACAGTGGGGTGTGCTGCTCTCCGGATCCTAAGACCCCAATGACCCCATACCCCATACCGAAAATTACTGTACGTGTGACTGCAGTTTACACTTCACACACAAAAGACAGATATTAACTTTTTTTAAATTATTTAACATAAAGTTATAAATTTCAATACTTTGAACATAACATATAGCGGATTGCAAGTATTACTTTCGTGTACGATTTTATTACTCGAGAAACTCAATTTTGGAGTAAGGTACACAAATTAAAGATGATACAATTCCCAGCGTATTACCCAAGTCTGTCGATGCATTACGATAATCGAAATAAATTATAACTGAGTGACCCAGCAGGTGTCTTGTAATCCTGAACAAAAGCAAAACTTTACTATTAAAACTGGGATTAATAGGGATAAAATGTCATTTTGCATTTGCTCCATCAAATTAAAGCTTTTTCAAAAATGTTTAGATGAAACGTAAAAGACCTTCAATATTTCCAATGAGTTCTAAATAGAGCTCGGCTTGTTTTGCAAACTGCTCATTTTAGATCCAAATTACCCCCACATTCCTACTCAAGCGATAACATTCTGTGTGTCGGTGTTGACTTCAGTCGAGCAAAACACATTTCAAACTAACACAGTTTTCAGAAAACAAAAATAATACCGCGTATTCATGTATCATGTAGTAAATAATTTAGTATAATGTAATCATGTTATGTTCAACGTATACTCCGGATTAAAAAATTCTACATTTTACGTGTTCATGATTTAGAAAAGTTTATATCTGTCTTTTGTGGGTGGAATGTAAACTGAACTCATCCAAATGGTAATTTTCTTTCGGGGACCAGGATCCAGGGCCGTGGGGTCCAACGAGTAGTACATGGAAAGAATGCATTTATTGCGTGAAGGAGAATCTTTAACATTAAAAAAACGCTAGAAATTTCAAAAGAAATTGAATCAGCCAAAATTTATATACCGTTCAGAGTTACCAACAAAATCACATTGAAAATATTCATAAAAAGGTTAACCATGGTTACACTAATAAGTCCAATGATTGTCTTAAATGTGGGGGTGAACGATACCGATACGTAGATTTAAAAGTGAAGAGTGTTTGTATTGTATAAAAAAAATACCACACAATGAGAGTTTGTAAAAAAGCCAGTCAGCCCAAACTCAAAGTCATAAAAGGACATCTTGGTTTGCAACAAACTATGTAGCAATAGAATTTCAACGAATATTCAAATGTCTGATTTGCATGTAATTGTGTTTATGCGCCAAAAGTTAAAATTGTTTGCATATGCACCACAATGGCGGCCAAAGAAATCATTCACAAGTTATTCCTGCAGACAATGATGCAGTATTTTTTAAATTTTGGCGTTTGTTTTTCAACCTCACAGGCTTGTGATTAAGTATAAGGTGCTTTACATGAAGATAGAGATGCTCAGTCCGTGGTATAATTTTTTCCATGTAAACGCAAACTGAAATTTAGAAACAGTTGATCAAAAAGGAGGGCTGAATTTTCACCTCGGTTAACCGGGCTGAAAACTCTCAGGTAGACAGACCCTAAGGATGCCATGAATAATAGAGAGCATCATGGATATATGGGTGAGTTGAAGCTAACTAAAATGTGTTCATAATCTTAAGGTGATGTGTGCAGCATTTGACTCAAAGTAGCATAAATTACTAGCAGTAATGTTAAAAATTATCATACATTAATACATTTAAGGCAAACAATACAACGTTGTGATCGTGTGAGAATAATAACAAAACGTGAGCATAAATATGTGATAGCATATGGCAACCAGAGGTTTTCCATTCACTAAAGAGAAATGTATAAAAATTATAGGGAGGGAGAAACAGTGCTGGCAGACATGTGTCCTTAAGGATAAGCTAAAAGGAAAATGGTTTGTCAAGCAGGTAACATAATTCTGAGTTTGTAAGTTATACGTTTCTTAAGAGTATAACTGACAGGGCCATAAAGAAATTCAAGAATCTGCATGTTGTTTGTGTTGTTGGAGTCCAGAAGATAAATGTTGAAATTGTCATGTAGTGTGAGCTACTCAGTTGATGAAACTATGTTTGTAGTATTAATTACACGATAATATGTGAGGGGGGAATGGTGGCTACATGAAAAAGTCCCAGAAACTTCAGTTTTTGAATATTACACAGTGATAAGACTTCAAGTAGGCATTTATATTTCAGTGCTGGACAAGTCTGATTGTTTCTGAAAACTTAAATGTAAAAACTAAATAAAAAAGAAAACTATTTGAAGATCACTGACAGTTACCATTGTTATTTCATTTGGTTTTGCAATAATTGTGAGCAAATTAATGCAGCTCTCAGTAATGGCCTATCCTTAATAATTTTCTTTACAATGTATTTTGCATACAAATGAAATTAAGCAAAATTACACTTTATAACTACCAGGATTAGCAAAAGAAGAAGAGCAAAATAATGTATTTAAACTTACGTTCTTCTAGGTTTCAACCTTTGGTCATGCATTGGTATCAAAGCAAGGACTGTATCACTTTGAGCTAAAAAAAAAAAAAAAAGATATACATGTAAGTTTATCGAAAAATAAACTAAATCTTCCACTGAGTGTTTATGTTAACACTAGTTGAAATTTAATCTAATTTAACAAGTTTCATATTTTAACACTTTTCCCCATTATGGATATTTATCAAACAAACTTTGGAATTTTGTAAGAAGAAAAATTCAGGTCTGAACATAGATCAGAAAGCAATTTGTCAACCCCTAAATAATGCATTTTATTTCTTTCAGGAAAACCAAGCAGATTGCAACAAAACAAACTATACAAAGGTTAGTTCCTTGTGTTCCTTTTGATTTGATTGAGTGCAAATAATCCCCAGGGTCCACTTAGTAATATCTTTACTTGGAGACATGCCCCAGTTTTGGGTTTATTTTTCACCTCAAAATTATAGGAATGGGTTGTCTAAAAACAAATTTTTGGATACCCAAATCTTGATTGGGTACCAAAATCTTAATCAAATTCAAAGAATGGGTGCACCAACTGTTCTCAGCACTTGCAATAGTTCTTTTCGTATTATGAAATTTTCCAATATATTTTTCAATTTATCAAAGGACATGTCCCCCCCAGATTGGCCTCCAAAGTTTCTTCATTTTCTTTAGAGGCTGCCAAGCCAGCGTCTTATGAACTCTTATGAATCCTGTCATTAGCTGGCCCACTTCTATGGAATCAAATCTCATTGTCCTAACTTTTTGCCTAAATTCTACTCTAAATTTGCTGACAATTTTAAATTTGTGATCGAGCAAAAGTCCCTAATATCAGAAAGGTCAAGGTAACCTCAATTCTGTGATGGTCCATTTTAGAAGTGGGTAAAAAATAAATAGAAAATAAATGTTTATCCTAATAAAAGATTAATGAAAGTATAGGGATAGAATTAGTGGTATATTGTGCTAACTCAATTTCGTTTTTCAGTAAGTTGTGCATAAAACAGTTTTTTGCTATTTGGAGTTTTAATGTCAGAAGGTACTTGATTCCATAATTTGGGACACATGTATGATGAGCATTTTTGGCCTATGCCTTTTTATGAAATGGAATAGTCTTTAGATCTGTGAGTAGCAAGGCTCTGATTAGCAGGGTGAAACATATCTGTCAGGTAGACTGGTGAAATTCCTTTGATAAATTTGAAAACATTCCAACATATACATATACATTGCTCCATTTTTTCTATTGTTGGAAGCCAGTTGATTTTCTGAAATTCTTTAGCACTCAGATGTGCTGTGTTTTTCATATTTAAGCAACAATGGATACATTTATTTTGAGTTGTCTGTGTTTTTTGCAAAGCCTTAAGTCAAAGTGGGGTATCACACAGGACAAGCATAATTGAAATGTGGTTGGATCAAGGAATTGCAGAGTAATCTTCAAAGACCATAATTTAAGAAAATTTGTTTCCTGTAAAGAAATGCTAGACTTGCCATTTTTTTTTCTTCAATTTTTTTATTTTTTCACAAAAAAAGTAAATTACTGATTCAGTAGTATGACCTAAAAAAGCAGTTTGCTTTCATTAAATCTAAATATGAGCGAATCTCTTTATTCTATAATAGGAAACTTTTATTTTGAAATAAAATGCCAATTTCATTTACAATAAAGGGGTCATCAACAAAAGATTTTTATCAAGAAGCTTTACGGAACTTGTCCGTTAAACCTGAAACCCCCTCCCCTTCCAACAAGAATTATGGACAATAATTCAGCAAATGTGATGTTGATCAACATATTCTATGTCCATATTTTAATCTCAATGGATTTTGCTGAAACCCCCGAGGGGTAATTAGGGGGTTTTAAAGATTACCCCTATAACAGATTTCTCTGGAGAATTGGTCACATGATATGCTGTGTGTGTATGATAAATGAACTTTTTTGGTGAAAATAAACCTCAGGCGAATCGAGAATAAAAGAATCTTTATTATTTAAACTTTCTTTATACCTTGTGAAAGTTTTCCTTTCCCTTTGCAAGTTGGACAAGACACTGTAGGACGAGAACAACTCGGTGGAGTCGTCCTGCGAATTTCTGAATTTGGAAATGATACTTTTTTGATCAAAACTCTTTCTTCCCCGTCACAGTCGTCGCTCTCTTCTGAGCTAGAACCATGCTCTACCACGTTATTGCCGACAATTTCGTGACCACACCGTTCTTCTTGATTAGATGCTGTGCTTGTCAATCGTGTCATCGCTTTGATCAATCTTTTCGTGAAATGACTTGCTGCAACAAACTTTGGAGGAAATGAACAAATCTCTGTTTTTGTCACCCAACCGTCATTTTCATCTTGGACTTGACGGAGGGGCACCGCACCGCAGATTCGTCTCAGATTCGCATTCCAAACAGGCGCAGACTTAGCCTGTATTTATTTTTTATTTTTTTTCGGACCACTGTTTCGGACGGAGAGCCTGATCTTAGGCTAGTGCAGACTCGAACCTTTTAGGTTTGCATTTCTTTTGTTCATTAAACCAAACACATTGATAAATTTCTCACCAGAACTTTCCAGCTAACTGCAAACGTAACTCTACTGTTTTTGTTGTTGATAGCTTGTGGGAAAAATGCATCCAACGATTTACACTTTGGTGCTTTTAGAACTAACTATTCCAATATTAAATGAATAAAACCTGAAGAACCTTTTAGATAAGCACTTCTTCTCTCGGTTGCAACAAACTTATTGATGTATTTTTCAACAGATCTTTCCAGAACTGCAAACGTAACTCTATTGATCTTTTTGCAGGCAGAAAAACGGCCTGAGATTCGCCTGAGATCGGTCTAAGATTGGAGTTTGCTGCTGGGTTGCTAGCTATTCTAACATTTAGGCGAATAAAACCCCAAGATCCTTGAGGTAAGCATTTCTTCTATCAATTGCGATACACACATTGATAAAACTATCAACTGATCTTCCTAGCTGACTGCGAACGTAAAAGTTGTTCGTTTTGTTTTTCATTTATTCTGGCAGAAATTTGTCAATGGAAGCCGCAGTTGAGCTGTTCCTTGAAATTGTAAGAGAAGGCAATTCCCTGAGGTGCTTTCTTGAAAGTTAGTTGTCGGTAAAACCTGGAATATCAATATCGGGGAATGGAACTTAAAGAATCGCAAAACTTTTTATTTGTTCAACAACAATGTTATTACCAATTTTGTTTGATTTTCGTGTTGTTGATTATTAAATTACTTTGTATGTGGGGGTAGTTGATGATTTGCAGTTATTCCGTGGAACCTCAATAACTCAAACTATCAAAGGAGACCACCGTAGGAGACAAACATTTGTTCCAATTATCAGGAGTTCAAGTTATCGAAGTTCTATACAACGAATTCAGTACAGTTCAAGACCCAGGGCGGGGGATCTCCAATTGGAAGGAGAAAATTGATTTTCAGACCTCAGTTAGTTATTTAAAAAAATATTTATTTGCGTGTCTACTTTTGGGTAGGCTTGTCCCAAATCTATTTCTATTTTAATCCGAGAAAAGAGACTGAGGGAATTTAGAAACAAGCGAAGGAAGCCGTGGCGGGAGAAAGAGAAAAAACAGTTTCTTGCTACTCATTCCAATTTCGTTTCTTAGATTAAATGGAAATTCTCAGTTCTTATTTAAAAGAAATAGATCTGGCTAAAGTCTAGCTTTCGGGTATTGATGACAAACGTGTCTGTATATCTGCAACGCACTAACAAATGTCAGAACCTGGCCGAGTTGTTGTGAATATTTCTAAACACTTTGAAGTATGGAGTATAAACTTGCGCCTTCCGTAGGCACTTTTTCGTATAAAGAGATTAGATTCCACGCAGGGAGACATGGAATAATGAAACAAGACTATGAGGAAATGCCGGAGCTGTGAAATGTAAAAGTGAAATGAACCGAAGTAGGGAAACTATAAATTGAATCAATGTAATTCAGACCAATTGAAATGTTTATTGTTCGTTTGTTTATGATAGTATGCAAAGCGTATCAAATTGAAGGAGAACATCTTTTTGATTTCACAGGAGAGCTTTAATTTTTGAAACAATATTGATTATGATATCAATCAGGTACCAGTTTGTTGGCTTAAAAGGGCGTCTCTTTTGCCTTATCCGCTCCTCTTGCTTAGAGGCAAAGGACTTTCTTCCTCCAATGCACCTCTACTTTCGCGTTCCTGTTTGCAACTGACATTCGCTCTGAAATGTTCGTCCAGTTGTTTTTATAAAAGATTAAGGCAGGGTATCTTCAAATCTTTTAAACAGAGAAGGTTTTTAAACATTCAGAGAAGGTTTCTAAACATTTCGACCGAACAGATAATGAACGGACATAAATCCAGCTCACCTAAAAATAACTTTATATTCAAATTGCACAGCAATTAAGCCAATAAATTAAAAACAAACCTTCAAAAATTACTTTTAAAACACTAGATTTGGTTTGATTTCTTTTGGTTTAACAGCTTATATTCAGGAAATAAAATCAGAAAATCAACGATAAAGAACCAGACTCCTCTCTCCCTTGCTCTCGTACTTTCCAGTCTGAGTTTTACGACAAATGTTGTTGCTGCAGTGCAAATCATGAACGATGGAATAAAATTATTTATTTAACAAGAATTGATTTCAGTCGCATTGTCGCATAATCTAAACGCACTACTAGTAATAGCATCAGCTAAAATATCACCACCTCTTTTTTAAAGAATCTGACCTGGGCAATTTTAGCAATTGACACTTTTTGATTCTCACAAACAAACGTATTGCCGAGACAGTGCACGGGCACGGCACGGTCTTTAGGAAAAATAAAGTTGGTATTTTATTTCCACTTCAATTTTTCTTCTTCTGATAAATGGTGTTCAAAGTTTACCAAGACGAACTGGATAAGCTTACCCTGATAGATGTTGCAAACGATTTCGTGTTGTTGAACGGTTCAGCGCAATCCATGCCCCCTAAAAATAATCTAGATCCTGATGATGCAACTAGTTTGTTTGTTAGTCTGTCGCACATTTTAATTTTTTTAATTGATACTATTTCTGTTTTTCTCCTGGATATTGAGGGCAGGTATGGGGGGTGTTTGTCATAGGGGCTCAATCATGTTGAGAAAAGCTCTTCTGGTAAGGCGTCCGAACGCAACAACTACAAATTTCCTTGTAGCGCGATGTACCCTGGGTACCAAGTCTCGTACTCAGGGTATTACCGATGAAACCTGGAGCGAAGTAAAACATTGAAACTAACTACAGTTCTTCTATCGAATATTACATGCAATTTTCGATTCTCGCTGGTAATAATGATATTAAATTTTGTTTTTTGCAATGTGAAGATTTACTGTACGCTCAGTCTCAAAATTCTCAGGGGAGAGTTATGAGTTTTCACGCAAGCTACTGTATCGTGGATTAGCGTCGTTTCAAAGAAAGTCAATGTTCATTGCTGTTTCAAATATACAGTCTTTGGCTCTATCTGAACGCATTGAAAATAACGATGGCTTCGGAAGTGTCCTGCCCTAAAAAAACTCAAAATGACGCCAAGACCTTATCGTTTACCAAGCTTCAAATTTAACTGCCAAAATGGTAATATTTCCATTGTATTTTGCTGAGATTTTACATAAGATAAATTAAATTCCTCTCCGAAATTTTTCCGCAGATATTTTCCTGATGCCTTTATATTTTTTATATTTCCTGGTAGATGGTAGATGGTCCGTGAATTTCTTTGTCGGTGGTCGGTGGATTTCGTGGTCCGTGTGGTCGATGGTCTGTTGACTGGTCGGTGCGGCCGATGGTCGGTGGTTTTACACCACGCCCTTTGTTTGGACTCGTTACAAACTACTTACAAGTCTTCGCTTTTGGGTTTCTTGAAACAAGTTCACAAGCAAGTTCACAAGTTTAGCAAGTTCACACTTTGTACATTGATCTTTGATTTTTATCAGTGATACATGCGACTTTTCTTGGCATTGTTGTTCTTTATTTTTTCAGTCTTTTTAATTTCTTTTTTAAATTTAATTTAAATTTAATTCTTGTTTTATTTTATCTGTATTAATTCTTTTTCACTGAGCCTCTTATAGCGTTCAAACAATATATATTCAAGAATTTGAAAGAAGAGTTTACACTTTACCATATCTGATGAATTTAAGGAACTTATTTTAGATTTCAAATTTTATTTGGTTTGGAGAATAACCATGACAAATGGAACTATATATTCCCATCATTATTTTCCAAAAATCATACATTAGACGCCTCTACTGATCATCAGCCTTGCTTCTAATTTTGTCTTCTCACGGAAATTAGTTCACTGGCCTAGGTTCCAGTTAACAGATGAGCCTTAACAGAATTTCTCTGAAGAATTCCAGAACGGTTCATTCATGAAAAGTACAAAATCAGTGAACGGCAGTTCCTACCAAAGTTCTGCTTTTTTGATTTGCTTGTTGATGTGCATCAAATGGAAGGCATCCAATGGCTGATATATTGAGCTTGAGTCCCTGATGTCATTAAGGTGAACAGGATATTCCTTGATGACTGCCACGGTGAATTCAACTAGTTTGTTTTCCAGCAATTCCGTTTTCTTTAGTTCGTTTGTATTTTGCATAATTCTTTCACAGATTTTGAGGCAAAGAAACGAACAAGCATTTGTCATCATGTACAGTGTGAGATTGAAAAACTGAGTTCAGCCTTATCCCCATTGATGTATTGTTTTGTCATTTTCTCACAGTGCTCTTCAAATGCTGTTCCTTGGCTTATTTGTAGGTTGGAAACTTTGCAGGGAAACATGGTAATGGGGGAATCAATGTACTGTCCAATTACTTCAGAGGAAACTATTCTCGCTGCAATATTGTAGTTATTGCACATTTTATGCAGTTCCCAAATATCAAGCCATTTTGTCGCATTTAACCTCTTCTCAAAAAAGACTTGAGCACTTTTTTTACATCTCTTACTTGATTTCCCATGCTTTTAGAAATTTCTGTGAAGAAAGGATAGCCATGTGATGGGTTTACTAACACAAAGCATATCATACCAAATGCCCAAACATCTGCTGCTTTTAGATTGTGTAATGTGGCACTGTGTGGCATTTTCTCAGTGAGCATTATCTCAGGAGACATGTAAGCCGGACTCCCCCTTCCCGGTTTAATCATTTTTGATGACAAAATTGTTTGAGTTTGGATAAGCTTTGAACGACTTTCTCCGAAGTCCGTCAGTTTACAAAAAATAGCGGTTTCAGTTGAACTCCAAAATGCTTCAAGCTCGCTCCCTTTAAAGAACTGTAGTGGATGTTACTCACCAAAACGTTTGCTGGTTTAAGATCCCGGTGAACAATATCTGATTTGTGAAGAAACTATAAACCGGAGTATATATCTTTCACCACAAACCATGGGATCTGCTCAAAGCCTTCAAAGTCGTAGAGTTGGTCTGCATGGCTTAAAATCTGGGAAAGAGAGTTGTCACCAAAAGGCTCGAATGAAAATGCCACATCGATCGCGATAAATTGCGGTCGTCACATTACCAAAACTGCCATGTACAATACTTTCACGTATTTCCAGTTGACCGTGATCAAATGTTGGAAGGTTCTCTTCTTCGCCAGAGTGGATTCCTTGTAGAATCTACGCCGGATATTTACGCCAAGACAATACAAGAACAATAAAAAATCGCAACTCCACGCCGGATATCACCGGCGTAGGCTACATGGAATCCAGTCTGACTTCTTCGGTTTTGGAATCGTAAATCCAGAAGCCATGTTATTTCTGAAGCATGGATAGTGCAACAACAACAAGTTTCCGTGAATTGAATTGTTTTTGGGGAGTATGCCATGAAGCAGGGCAGGGCTCAAAATAGCTACCGTACTTTCTCCAATTAACGCCCCCTCTTTTTTAAACACCCCTCTCTAATAAACACCCATGCAATTTTTTTAAGTGTTACAAACGCCTCTCTCTCTTAAACGCCCCCTCTAAAATCCCGTCTGAGGGGGGGGGGCGTTTATTGGAATGTATTTTCTAAAACCATGAACCTCAGCAAAAGTTAACTTGTTTTCAATGGTAAAGATCAGACGAAATCGATATGCTTAAACTTAAATGCAATAATAATAAAAATAATGATAGAAATAATGTCAATAATAATACAAATATATTCCCCATTCTATTCCCCCATTCCATTCTCCGTTCCATTCCCCGTTCCATTCACCATTCCATTTCCCGTTCCATTTCCCGTTCCATTCCCCCATTCCATTCTCCGTTCCATTCCCCGTTCCATTCCCCCATTCCATTCCCCGTTCCATTCCCCCATTCCATTCTCCGTTCCATTCCCCTATTCCATTCCCCGTTCCATTCACCATTCCATTTCTCGTTCCATTCACCATTCCATTTCCCGTTCCGTTCCCCGTTCCATTCCCCTTTTTACAGATAGCCTTGAAAGTATCTCACATATACTTGGTTGCCGGTTCGCCGGGTACTCCCTTGTTCTGGCGTGCTACTGGGCGGAAAAGCGAACCATAACCCACACTGACTTCTTTGACATCATAGCTGGTGTCTTGCAAGGTGATACTCTAGCACCTGGACTACGTTCTCCGCACGTCTGTTGACAAGATAAAGGATCTCGGTCTCACATTGATAAAAGCCAGAAGTCGTAGATACTCCGCCATCACCATCACCGATGCTGACTATGCCGACGACCTAGCTCTAATGGCAGACACCATAGCAGACGCCCAGTCCCTGCTGCATAGCCTCGAGGTAGCGGCTGGAGATGTAGGACTTTATGTCAACGCAGGAAAGACTGAATTTATCAGCTACAACCAAGAGGGGTCAATCAATACTCTCTCTGGTAAAGACCTGAAGTCAGTCAAATCATTCATCTACCTGGGCAGTAACGTTGCATCCACAGAGGCTGATGTAAAATCAAGAATCGGCAAAGCGTGGGGTGCACTTGGCGGCCTGAATGATGTATGG